>JAFEMH010002684.1:77500-87500 GCA_022495995.1 Adenophora triphylla var. japonica
ATAAGTTTTGATAATATCACTAAACTCGACCATGCTCTCCAACTGTTCGATGAAATGCTCCAAACGCAGCCTCGCCCTTCAATCAAACACTTTACCCATCTGATTTCAGTCATTGTCAAGATGAAGCATTTTTCACCCGCCCTTTCTCTTTTGAATCAATTGCATTTGCTGGGTATTACAGATTTGTATACCATCAACATTTCCATTAAATGCTATTGCCATTTAAACCAGTTGAGTTATGGGTTTGCAATGTTGGGTCGTACCTTCAAGCTTGGTTATGTTCCTGACACTGTTACATTTAACGCTCTTATAAATGGTCTTGCTTTAGAAGGTAGGATTGTTGATGCTGCCGAACTATTCAAGAAATTGGTCAGACAGAAAATTTGTGAACCTACTGAAGTTACATATGGGACTATTATGAATGGCCTATGTAAATCTGGTAAAACAACCATGGCTATTAACTTACTCAGAGCAATGGAAGAAGAAGGTTTTACGGCTGACGTGATATCCTATAGCACAATTATTGATGGTCTGTGCAAGGACAAAATGATCGATGATGCTTTGATACTCCTACAAGAGATGATTGATAAAAGCATTTTGCCAAATGTCGTTACTTACAATTCTTTGATTCAGGGTCTGTGTCACTTGATGCGTTGGAGAGAGGCTACACAAATGCTAGACGAAATGTGCAAAAAACAGATCTACCCTGATGTACGAACATATAATATATTGGTCAATGCATGTTGCAAGGAAGGGAGGATGAATGACGCAGAGGATATCATCCTTAAAATGATTCAATATGGTGAGAGACCAAATATAGTTACCTATACCTCACTAATGGATGGTTATTGCTTGCAAGGGAAAATGAGTGAGGCGAATAAAGTTTTTTGCTCCATGGTTCATAGTGGCATTGTGCCTAACATAATTAGTTATAACACTCTTATTAATGGCTTTTGCAAGAAGGCACAAATGGATGAGGCCATGTATTTGTTTCGGGAAGTTGTTCGCAAAGGATTGAAGCCCAATATTGTTACTTATAGCACCCTGTTACAGGGTTTGTTTCACTTGGGTAAATGTTCAACTGCTCGGGATTTACTTGCTGAGATGCAAGCTGATGGTGTGACTCCTAATCTTCAAACTTATGCTATTGTGCTTGATGGGCTTTGCAAAAGCAACGGGACTGCAGAAGCATTATCTTTGTTTAGTTCAATGGAAACTCATGGATCGAATTCTAATATTGTTCTTTATAACATTCTCATTCATGCTTCCAGCAAGGGTGGGAAGTTTGATACTGCAAGTGGTCTTTTTGAAGAACTTTGTTCCAAAGGTTTACAACCCGATGTTCAGACGTATACCTCGCTCATATATGGTCTATGTCAAGAAGGCCTTGTGGAGAAAGCAAAAGAAATTCTTATTAAAATGGAAGAGAATGGTTGCATACCAAATGATGTTACTCACAATATTATACTGCAAGGACTTCTCAAGAACAATGCAGGTCATGAGGCTGTGAGACTTCTAGGGAAATTGGTTGAAATTGGTTTCTCACCTAATGACTATACTCTTTCCATGTTAATAGATATACTCCCAGCTGAAGGACAGGATTCTACTCTACTCAACATGATTAGAATGTTTGTGCCAAAGGATAAAAAATGAAAATTCTCCCTTTCCTGCTCATGAGAAGCTGCATGAACAATAGAAGGACTCTATATTGTTCACATTTATTCAATGGACGTTTGAAGAGAAATGGGTTTAAGGAGTTTCTCACCTGAGTTTCTACTCTTTCCATGTTAGTATGTACTCTCCCCCCCCGCCCCCTGTCCCATAACACATTTTGCTCTTACACAAAATTAAGGAGTATATATTTATATTTATACTCCTTAATTTTGTGTTGTGGTGATGTCTTAAACTCAAGTCATTTATTTAGTTTTATTTCTGTTGGTGCATCAAGAGCAGAATTGTGAATTAGAACTTGCAAACTGGCATTTTCATATGTTGCAGCTAAGATGGATATCAGTCAGCTCTTTATTAGCTTCTAAATTATTAGCTGGTTCATAGTGATGGAGGGATCATTTGTTTGATGATTTTCTTATATTTTTCGCTCTCTTTTATTTTGTTTCGCTCATCTCTTTTATTTTGTGGGGTTGTGAGGCCATCAGAATTTGGAGAAGATGTTAACTTGATGATATTTTAATTGAGTGCAAGGAAATCAGTAGAATCCTCCTGATATTTCTCAGAACCTTTTGTACGCATCTTCTTTCATTGTTCGTTTAGCAGTTACCATTTAGGATTTTGATTTTGATATTGTGATTTGGTTGCCCATGTCTCAGTTTACATAAATCCGAATGAAGGTACATTTCAGTTTTGTTTTGGTCAAACATGTGATTATGTTTTACTTAGGGTTGTGGGTTCTGTTACTGTACAGGGCACCCCCCAGCATTCATCTGTTTCTTCAGATGTACCCTTGTCTCTTAGGCCTGGAACTGCTCCTCGCAGCACAAGTTTGTTGCTTGATTCAAAGGTTGCATCTGCTGATGTTTCAGCCACGAGATTCATGCAAGTTGCCTCTTCCAGTTGCTGAGAAATTTCCCTTGAAACATAAGTCTTCTGCAACTAAGTTGGTTAATCCTTCTGATCAGCCTTCCCTGAAGGTTCGAATTAAAGTGGGTTCTGGTAACAAAGCAAGGAAAAATACTGCCATCTATAGTGGTCTTAGTCTTACTTCTCCATCTTCGGCGGAGAATAGCCCTGCACAAAGTGGTCAAATGCCAATTGGATCTCCGAGGATGCCATGTGAATCTCCTGGAAGCATTCTACAGGTTAGCTTATGCATGTTATATATCATGATAGCTGTAACCTGTTGAGGCTATGCTCATTGTATTTGTTTCCCCTTTCCAATATTTTGTTCAGAGTCACCTTCTCTTGGACCAGAGTATGACCTCTTTTCCTGTCCCGGGGAGTCTGCTTCTCTCACCTCTCCATGAGAGTATACTCTGCTTAGTAAAAAAAGAAAATATGCCGCTGGAGAGGAAGCTTGTACTTCCCATCAAGGGTCGGCAAAAGAACTCTTCCATGTTAGAAGATGATTCAGCTTCCATGTCAGGATGGAGACTGTTACAAGGAAAGAAAAAGAAGTCAGGAGTTAAGAGTGCAACTCCAGAGGTACTGAATCATGGGAATGCTGTAGAATCGGAGGATAACACGTCCTCTCAATGACTTGAAAATCAAGCTGTCATCCAATTCCATCGCAGGTAATTCTTTGAGTGATTCTGCAAGGTCACCTGAAGCTTACAGGGAGGCTGGGAACAACGTTCCTGTAAAGAAAAGAGAGATTAAGGAGTGGGCAAGCGATAAATTATTAACCACTAACATGCCCAAGAAAGAGTCCTTGACGTCATCTTATAGTGAAGATTGTGGCAAGTATGAGCAGCTAGATGCTAAGAGTTGTTCAATGGAACATATCAATGAACAGAAAATCAGAAGTTCTTGCAAGGGATTTTCTGCTGTTCGTAGTGATGGTGGCAGGACCAAAGGTAGCAGAGCTCCTTCGGTGTCTAAAGCTGGTTCTGATGCTTCGAAGGGTGAGAAGGATTCTATCGCAACTCCAAAAGCTGGTCTGAATTCAACTGGTGATGAACTGGATGGAATAAATGTTGTAAAAGAAAAGTTGCCGCTTGAAGGTAAAAAGAAGTTCAAGGCAAGCTAAAACAATGATAAATCTTCTGGAAACTTAATGGAGGAGAGAGTGAGGTCTGGTATTCAGGCATCCAAAAAAGACAAGAAGGCTGCTCTAAAGGTTATCCAGAAGGTACGGAATAGCTATAAAGATGTACTTGACACAGGATCAGAATGCACTAGTAGCCAAATGAAATTATCACAGAGGCCTACTGTTGATAAATCAGAAGGCCGTAAGCTTGAGGCAATGAAACAAAAAGAGATCCTGAATGACGGGACTTCCGCTGGATCACTCCCTTTGGAAATGGCACCAGCTCCAGATGCCTCTGTACCATTACAGGATTGGGTACAGTGCGACAGTTGTCGAAAGTGGCGTAGTCTGCCATGGGAAATCAAAGGAGACCAGCTACCTCAATAGTGGGTGTGTAGTATGCTAAACTGGCTGTAAGTATCTTTAATGATAATCTTTTTTGTTCATTTTTAATTTTGCGCCATACGCCACTTGGCTGTTTCATTAAAGCTAACGGTATACTTGTTAAATCTCTGTGTATAATTTCTACATTAATTGACCCTTTGTATTCTAATGTATTCGATTCAACCTATCCTGTTTATAAAAACGTGCACAATGCCCTTAGACTTTGCACTTTTTATCAATCTAAACATATTCTATTTAGCATTGATACTATATTTATATAGTTTATATTCAGGTAAATTTGTATTGTATTATAAGGCTAAGTTCTTATCTGCAATATTCTCTTTAGTAATTTCATTATATATGTCCCTTTTTTATTTTCTTCGGATTTAAAATTAAATAGTGGATGGAATTATCATTATTGCTACAATTATGTATTCAATTTAAGTTCATTAGATAATGCATGCATGTTTTCTTTGGGGAAAGGTATCATTACTGTTTTGCAGTGTATCTGTTTGAAATTTCAGTGAGTAACTGTTATTCTAGTGTAGTTGAAACGGTATTGATTGGATGCATATGTGGGGGGAGATCAAGAAAGATAGAGTTGGATGTGAACAAATTCAGGAAACGCTATAACTCACCCCAATAGTGGATAAATTGGAGAAAGTTGATTGAGATAGTTTAGACACATGCAATGTTGTCCCCAAGTGCACCCGTAGGAAGTGTGCTAGTTTCATAGGAACTACCAGGTTAGAGGTAGGGAAAGATCAACGTCCGTGATAAAGGAGGATTTGAATGAGTGTGGCTTTTGTGATGAACTTTGCATTGGACCTGTCGCATTTGTAAGAGAAGTCTACTTATTTAAGAAAAAGACAACACCTCAGAAATTTTGTTATTAAAAATTGCACTGTGAGTCAAGTCAACTTTCAAAACCATGCTGATAGAGCTGCATCAGGAGTAACTTAATCTGATTTCGTGCAATTAAACCAGAGTAACCAGAGCTTTATTTCTGATGCTATGCCTAATCAGGAGAAAAAGAAACATAAGCCAAAACCCGTGGATAGCAGCTCTGGTCTGATGCAGACTTTGAAGCTAAGAAAAGACTGCGGAGAGGAGTCAGCGAAGAGCAGAAATTTGACTGACACGAATCAGCATCTCCTCGAGACAAATTTGAAAAGTGATAATGCTGTCTATCCTATTATGCCGTGCAACTTTGGTATGGAAAAGAATGCCCCAAAAGAATACGAGAAGCATGTGAATGAAGGTAAATTCATTTTGGAATCTGTAACTTTTATGTGTCGTAATTCCTTATCTGAAAGTAACAAATTTCTTTCTTCAACAAATTATATTTTTAGGTGATATGAAACATAAAAAGTTGAAAAACAAGCGGGAGTCTGAGCAGTATGATCATGAGATCTCGAAGAAAACTAAGATTGAAGTAGCACCTGTTGCCAATAAGATTCAGGATTCTGAACATGATGAGGATTTTGGTAGGGCTGGCCGCATATCAAGTTCTGGTTTGCCAAGCAGGTCAGGTGGAAAAGATATGCAGGAGTATAGCGAGCAGAGTCATTCTAAGAACGGAAATCATGGGCCAAAAGACAGGTTAGTGATTTCCGTGAAGAAACAGAGGGACAGTACTCAGATCTCTCGGAAGAGTGGGTACTGGACAGAAAACCCTGTGATCAAAGCGAAATACATGCAAAGAAGAGAAAATTGAGGGATTGGCAGGACAGTCAGGGTTATCTAGAGACGTCAAGAATTAATGGAAATCAGCTCCCAGATGGCAAGGGGCATCCAGAAGAGGAGAGTAGCGATCAAGTATTCAAGAAGCAAAAGATATCCAGGATTTTATGCACTGAAGGGAAGGAGTCCAGCACAAGCAAATGTGACGATAAATCGTACAAAAACAATGCTGTGACAAAAATCATCTTGTCAGGTACTAGAGATAATTCAGTACACAAGGCTTGTGAGAAGGATCAGCAGCAGAACATGTTGAATCAAAGAGCAGCACTGAACTGTGAGAGAGAATGAAATATACTCTGCAAGTATGAATATATAAGCTGGAAGTATGACAGTGAAAAGTGATATTTGAATTGCCCCAACATAGCCTTTAAATAGGCATACACAAAACAACCTAATACCAAACTTCCTAAGACTCAGCTGACCACTAAAACCACTAACAAGACTTAACTATAAACTAGGAAATAAATAACAATAACAACCTAACATTTAGCTACTAAGTAGGAATAAGAAACAAACCAATAATCAACAAAATAGACTCAGTCAACTAGACTTTATTCTTGACTAACTAGACTTTATTCTTGACTAACTAGCTGGTGTTGTTGTTTAACACTCCCTCTCAACACCAGCTTCAACTCTCTTCACCAATCCTAGCTGACGACGAAACTTTTCAAACTTGCTGCTGTTCAACCCTTTAGTGAACACATCTGCAACTTGGTCTTCTGTGCAAATATGCTTGAGCTGAACCTCTTCTCTCAAAACCTTTTCCCTAATAAAATGATGATGCACTTCCACGTGTTTGGTTCTTGCGTGAAATACTGGATTTTCCGCCAAACGAATAGTGGACAGGTTATCACAGTAAAGGTCAACTGTAAACTCATTTGGCTGATGCAAATCTTTCAACAATTGCATAAGCCAAGTACTCTCCTGTGCTGCAGCCGCTGCAGCTTGATACTCAGCTTCTGTCGTTGACAATGACACAGTTTGTTGCCTTCTACTGCTCCAAGAAATTGCTCCCGAACCAAGCATGAATACATAACCTGTAGTTGAACGTCGAGTGTCATGATCCCCCGCATAATCAGCGTCACAGTAACCTACTAACTTGCATTCTCCGTCTTTCTTATACAAAATTCCATAGTCCATGGTACTCTTCACGTATCTCAAAATTCGTCGTGCTCCGTCCAAATGATGCTTCATTGGATTTTGCATGTAACGACTCATGACACCAACTGCAAATGAAATCTCAGGCCTAGTTAAGGTTAGGTAGATCAAACTACCCACTAACTGGCGGTACATCGTTGTGTCTTCCAAACTTCTTCCTTCATGAGCACACATTTTGGCGTTTGGCTCAATTGGAGTCGAAATAGGCTTACATTCAAGCATCCCAAACTTCTGCAGCAGCTCCTTGGAATACTTATGCTGATGGAGAAATATTCCAGCTTCGGTATGCACCACCTCTAGGCCAAGGAAGTGCTTGAGCTGTCCAAGCTCTTTCATCTGAAATCGGACAGATAAATTCTGTTTGGTTTGCAGAATTTCCTTCTCACAATCACCTGTTATTATTAAGTCATCTACATAGACCAACACGATAGCTAATTTCCCTTCATTAACTTTAACAAACAGACTAGAATCTGCACTTGTCACTGAGTAACCAATATGAACTAAGAACTCAGCAATCTTACCATACCATGCCCTCGGTGCCTGTTTCAGTCCATATAACGCCTTTCGAAGCTTGCAAACATACTCTGGATGGCCTTCACTCTGAAAACCCAATGGTTGAACCATGAAAATCTCCCTATCCAATTCTCCATGCAAAAATGCATTCTTCACGTCCATCTGCCATAGGTTCCAATTTTTGATTGCTGCAAGTGCCAATAAAACTCGTACAGTTGTAAGCTTCGCAACCGGACTAAACGTCTCCTCGTAGTCCAGACCATATTGCTGAGAGAACCCTCTAGCCACCAGCCGAGCTTTGTGTCTCTCTATTGATCCATCTGTGCGTCGCTTAATTTTGAAAACCCATTTGCAAGAAATAGGCTTAACGTCTTTTGGCTTTGGCACAATCTCCCAAGTCTGATTTTGCTGTAATGCTGCAATTTCTTCTTTCATGGCTTTAACCCAAGCTGGATTTTGACTTGCTTCTTCAAACGTCTCCGGTTCTTCATATGTGTCTTCTACTATAGCAGCATTTGCATATTTAGGATTCTGTCTTCTAACTCTTGTTGATCTGCGAAGTGGGACCGATATCGCAGCTTCAGTTGGCTCACCTTCTCCGCTTCGTTGATGATAAACACCAGTTTGCCAAGGACCTACAGTTGTACCTTCTTCAACACCATCGCTACTATCATCCACTTTTTCACTCAAGGGCAGCTGCACTAAAGAATCAGCATTCTGTAATGCCTCTCTATCAGCAGACCACCAAGAAGATGCCTCATCAAAGACTACATTTCGAGACGTGTAGCACTTTCCAGTTGTAGGGTCACAACACTTCCAGCCCTTTCTTTGACTATCATAACCCACAAAGATACATCTAACAGCCTTCTTATCAATCTTACTACGTAAAGCATCATGAACAAATACATAGCACACACATCCAAAAATACGAAAATAATTAATGGCAGGTTTCACTTTCCACAATTTTTCAAACGGTGAAAGAAAATATAACCTTTGTTGGGGAAGCCGGTTAATCACGAAAGCTGCCGTCTTCATTGCTTCAGCCCAAAACCGTCCCGGGACATTCTTCGCGTGAAGTATACTCCTACATATTTCTGATAAGTGACGATTCTTTCTTTCTGCTACGCCATTCTGCTGTGGAGTGTATGGGCATGTGAACTGGTGGCGTATTTGGCAATCTCGAAGAAAGTTTAAGAACTCGTCTGAAGTATATTCTCCCCCGTTGTCAGTACGTACACACTTAATCTGAGTAGCAAGTTCAGCTTTTGCATTTTCCTTAAACTCCTTAAACTTTGAAAAGGTTTCAGACTTTTCCTTCATGAAATAAACCCATAAATACCTTGAAAAATCATCAATGAATGTCACCATGTACTTCATCCCACTAACAGATGCTTGTTTGACTGGTCCAAACACATCAGAATGGACTAACTCCAACGGTTCCTTTGCTTTGTACTTCGACTCTTCATAAGGAAGCTGGTGTGCTTTTCCATAGAGAAGCCAATGCATCCAATCGATCTGCGACAGAAAAGAACAGAGAAGTTTCTAGGAATAGAAATGTGCAAGATTATCATGATACTGATGATATGCAAAACTTGGGTGGTAAATATGAATCAAAAGCAAAGCCTATTTCTAGATCTGGAAATAGCCATTTGGTTAGCAATGTTGCTGATACATTAATTGGACAGAGGAAAAGTTGCACCGATATCCATGTTTCAAACAATTGCGACGTTGAAGGTAGAATAAGCAAGAAATATGAATCTGATGGTGCTACATTTCCTCAGAAATATGGCAAGGTGTTATTTTGAAGTGCAGAATAGAAAAGAGAACTGATTGATGCAACAACTGAGGATGATTTATTCATTCTGATGCATTACATTTATAGTGCAACTAGCTCAACTAAAAAGATAAAATATCCCTAGAAATCAGGTAACAACTCTAGAATCCTGATATGAGATAATGCTACCAATATCCTAGAGACTAGGGCTTCAACAATAGTCTAAAGACTAGGATTTTATTGACTTCAAATAAACTGATTATTGACTAAAACTGAGTAAGAAAACAAACAACCAGTCCTGAAGCAAATCTTAACACTCCTCCTTGCTTTAGGTACTGCAAACTCCGATCATCTTCCTTAATAACTCAAACTTACCATCTGAAAGTGGCTTGGTGAACAAATCTGCTAGTTGATCTTCCGACTTGCAACAAGCAAGTGCCACTTTTCCACTCTGTTGCACTTCCCTCGAGAAGTAAAGCTTGATGTTGAAGTGTTTTGTTTTTCCATGGAATACCGGATTTCGAGAAATTGCAATTGCTGCTTGATTATCAACAAGAATCTCCGTAATTCCATTTTGCTACATATGTATGTCAGATAGAACTTTCCTCAGCCATAGAGGTTGATTTGTTGCTGCAGTTGCAGCAATAAACTCTGCTTCTGCAGTGGATTGTGCTACAATCTCTTGTTTCCTTGAACACCGTATAAAAACACCTGAGCCTAGGCTG
>JAFEMH010002684.1:90000-320464 GCA_022495995.1 Adenophora triphylla var. japonica
CAGAAAATTTGTGAACCTACTGAAGTTACATATGGGACTATTATGAATGGCCTATGTAAATCTGGGAAAACAACCATGGCTATTAACTTACTCAGAGCAATGGAAGAAGAATGTTTTACGGCTAACGTGATATCCTATAACACAATTATTGATGGTCTGTGCAAGGACAAAGTGATTGATGATGCTTTGAAACTCCTACAAGAGATGATTGATAAAAACGTTTTGCCTAATGTCTTTACTTACACTTCTTTGATTCAGGGTCTGTGTCACTTGAGTCGTTGGAGAGAGGCTACACAAATGCTAGACGAAATGTGCAAAAAACAGATCTACCCTAATGTACACACATATAGTATATTAGTCAATGCATGTTGCAATGAAGGGAGGATGAATGACGCAGAGGATATCATCCTTAAAATGATTCATTATGGTGAGAGACCAAATGTAGTTACTTATAACTCACTAATGGATGGTTATTGCTTGCAAGGGAAAATGAGTGAGGCGAATAAAGTTCTTTGTTCCATGGTGCATAGGGGCATTGTGCCTAACATAGTTAGTTATAACACTCTAATAAATGGCTTTTGCAAGAAGGCACAAATGGATGAGGCCATGAATTTGTTTCGGGAAGTTGTTCGCAAAGGATTGAAGCCCAATATTGTTACTTATAACACCCTGTTACAGGGCTTGTTTCACTTGGGTAAATGTTCAACTGCTCGGGATTTACTTGCTGAGATGCAAGCTGATGGTGTAACTCCTAATCTTCAAACTTATGCTATTGTGCTTGATGGGCTTTGCAAAAACAACCGGATTGCAGAAGCATTATCTTTGTTTAGTTCAATGGAAACTCGTGGATTGAATTCTGATGTTGTTCTTTATAGCATTCTCATTCATGCTACCAGCAAGGGTGGGAAATTTGATACTGCAAGTGGTCTTTTTGAAGAACTTTGTTCCAAAGGTTTGCAACCCAATGTTTGGACGTATACCTCGCTCATATATGGTCTATGTCAAGAAGGCCTTGTGGAGAAAGCAAAAGAAATTTTTATCAAAATGGAAGAGAATGGTTGCATACCAAATGATGTTACTCACAATATTATACTGCAAGGACTTCTCAAGAACAATGCAGGTCATGAGGCTGTGAGACTTCTAGGGAAATTGGTTGAAATTGGTTTCTCACCTAATGACTCTACTCTTTCCATGTTAATAGATATACTCCCAGCTGAAGGTCAGGATTCTCCTCTACTCAACATGATTAGAATGTTTGTGCCAAAGGATAAAAAATGAAAATTCTCCCTTTCCTGCTCATGAGAAGCTGCATGAACAATAGAAGGACTCTATATTGTTCACATTTATTCAATGGACGTTTGAAGAGAAATGGATTTAAGGAGTTTCTCACCTGAGTTTCTACTCTTTCCATGTTAGTATGTACTCTCTCCCCCCCCCCCCTGTCCCATAACAATTTGCAACATTTTGCTCTTACACAAAATTAAAGAGTATATATATAAAGTATTGTGAGTGAGAAAAAGGTTGTGAGTATAACAAGTGAGCTAGGGTAAATAAAATAATAATAAAAAGTGGACATTTTAGGAAATGTGATTTACTATTGGGACACCCAAAAAGGAAATTTGTGCAAGTTGTTGTGGGACAGAGGGACGGGAGTATACTCTAAGTAAGCACTAACTTCAATTCTTTTCAATATGATCCAAAAGTTTGTGCCTTGAAATAATCAAACATCCGCTACCAACCCTAGATCCTCCCCAAACAGTAAAAGACACAATATTGGTGTAATCCTTTTGCAACATTGTAGCGGCGTTATTTTTAGGAATTAAAGCAAGGTTAAGCTAAAACATGATTTCTTATCTACTTTTTGTATCAATAAATCATTACTTGGTAACCAAGCTTGATGATTTTGTTATTTGGTTTTATAAGGTGACGCCACTTTTTGGAACATCAAATATGTTACACTTATTCTGTTTGGATGGTTTGGTGTTTTGATGATCCCTACCTTTCTTATTATACAATTTCTCTTGGAATAATATGAGTCTAGAAGGTTCTTATTATACATTTTATATTGAGAGAAACCACTTACAGAAGTTTTGAATGTAGTTGAAGCTAAGCAAAAGTAGTAGTTCCAAGAAAGGCAGCATTACAAAAAAATGAATATGACAGATAGAAGCCTCATTCAGCAGTTTGTAAGCCTCAATGAAGAAGTATAAAGAGGGATTCAACAACATTCCTGATCAAGAAGTCAAGCAACACAGGAAATCCCTATAGTTGAGAGAAAATCAAGGCCAGCGTCCTCGATGGAAAGACTCTCACCTTCATGCTCACTGCTTGGAACAATTTGGTAAATTAAGGTGCTTGTGGACTTGTCAGTTAATTTGGATTGTTTGATGTGTTTTCTCGTGCTGTTTTGGGCGTATTGACTACCTGCATTGTGGGTCCCACTAGAAAATCCTAACCCGCTTATCATATTCACTCCCATTCCCACACACAGTACTTTTAAATATATATATATTCTCTTCTTAATTCATGTTTAGGAACAAAATGTTGCAATATGTTATGGGACGGAGGGAGTATATGCCTTTAGGAACAAAATTTTTGTTTTGCAAAAAAAATTTGAAAAGAAAATTCATTTAGGACAAACTTATTTGAAGGTAAAGTTTCAAAAGGCATTCATTTTGGGACAAAAAAAAAAAGATATTCATTTTGGGACGGAGAGAGTATATTTTTTTGGTTATATTATCTAGGTATTCTCCAGTTCTAAATTGGTTATTATACAATTTTTCCCTTTTACAGAAGATTAAATCTGACATGCAGAAAGAAACCTCATTGATGGCTCATAACCCGAATGAAGGTACATTTCACTTTTGGAGTGATTTCAAGTATTAAATATCCCTTTATCTCAATATATTTCTCAATTTCATTGTTTTTAATCTCCTCATGTTTGAGGATATCACTAATCTCGACCATTCTCTCCAACTGTTCGACAAAATGCTCCAGATTCAACCCCGTCGTTCCATCATTCAACTTACCCGTCAGATTTCTGTCATTGTCAAGATGAAGCATATTTCACCCACTCTTTCTCCTTTCGAATTAATTGCATCTCAATTATTGTTGTTATAAGTTGTTTTATTGTCTAGTTCCATGATTAAAGGTGATACATTTCAATACTGAATGTCAAGAAATTTGAGTGATATGCAATGCCATTTTTTTTCTTTCCATGAGAATAATCTGATGGTGAGGGAGACGTCAACGTTCATGATTTGACCACATATTCCTCGTCTTTTTAGCAGCCCTCTACCATCTATCCCATTGCATTCCTCTCTTTTTTAGGAACATGCCTGCCCAGTTGGAGAATTTTTAGAATAGGCAAAACTCCCGTATACAAGGAAATCATCTGCACATTCCTAGTTTGCTGCCCATTTCGTGAATTAGGAAAATGTAGGTAAAATCGGCTACTCCAGTTGAAAGCATTAAGATTTAACCGAACTTTTTCTCTGTAATCGCGCAACTAACATTATTCAGATTGAACCAAATTTATTCATGGACATTATTAGCTAGCATATCATTAGTTGTTGCACATAGAGTGTTATAGCCTATCCCCTCGCTTAAAAAATGATTAAATTTTCTCTGCCATTATTTATTTAATGATAAATGATTGAAATACTTGAATGACTATAATAAAAGTTTTTTTTTTTTAATAAAATGGGCTAGTTTGTCAAAATTAATGTAAAAGTGACTGCATATTATTAGTACTCTGATGATCTTGAAATCTTCTTAGTCATCAGAAGCTTGGTTTAGGGGGCGGGGGAAGGGGCGGATAACAAGCAAGGGGCACGCACACAAATAATACAGTATTTATAGGAATAAAACAAAATTGCTCGTAGCAACAACATGTTTGAGTCCTCTTCTTATTAAAGCAAAATCCGAGATGCTTTTGTTAGCTTCTAGAATAATTATATATTTATTTTTATTTCCTCTCCATTTCACTGTTTGTTCTTTAATTGAGGTTTTCGAATTTGGTTATTTGCGTTTTCTGATTTTAAAACCATATTCAGTTTGTTTTGCGATTTTTGTAGTGATTCAGTGGTTTATTCATCATAAATTGTTCACATAGTTGATTTCATATCGAGATTTCGTTCAATTCCTAAGTGGTTTGATTTTCGTTTGTTCATTATATTATCTTTGATCTTTTATTGTTAGAGATGATGCATTTAAAGCTACTGCATCCAACGTAAATAATGTGATTCAAGGATTTCATGAGCTGAAACATGGTTTGATGAATTGTTTTCCAGTTTGTTTGGTGATTTCATAACATGTTTGTTTGATATAGGTTGAATGGGGAGATTCATAGGTAGATCTTGGTTATGGCCTGTTGAAGCAGACAACCCTGATCTTCTCCATGTCTTCTTCTCTTCTCTCCTCTCCTCTAGAAGCTTCATGATTTCCCCCAATTTTCTAGGGTTTCTTGAAAGCCCTAGATTGAGCATCTCAGCTAGAACTTTCTTGAAGGAAAAGAGCCATGGAGATGGATATATCAAGGAGGAATCATGTGGAGATTTCTGGAGAGAAACTTCCAGACCTCCTTTCACCGACTTAGGAGCAGTATAAATAGGAAGTGGGTTATCCTCATTTGAGCATTCACAGCAAAACGCAAAACACAGATTGTGAAATAAATTAGGCAGGTCTCTTGAGTTTGGATAGAGTGTGGTGAGGTACATAGAGAGGTTACTATACACTAAAGTGTATTTGTAGTTGTGCTTAGAGTGTTTGTACATTGTAATTGTACAAAGTGTTTAAGTAATAATAATAATATTATTATTACTTGTGGTTCGTGAATTCGGGTACCAAAACTCAACAATTTGGTATCAGAGCGGTACGATCCGGGATCGTGGGAACCACTGCTGTAGGGACGTTACGAGTTCGGTGCGCTATCCGGGATAGTGAAGCAAGTTGGTCCGGGACCTCGCTTACTTGATAGCACGTGGGAGAAGTGTATCAAGTCACCATGACAGATATTATTGGCACAACTTCCGGCATGGAGAGACTGAATGAGTACAACTATCGTGATTGGCGAACATGTATGAAGTCCTACCTTAAAGGACAGGACTTATGGAACATTGTAGACGGCACGGAGACCTCACCGCCCGAGAACAACACGGAGCAGCTCCGTAAATGGGAAATTAAAGCAGGGAAGGCATTATATGCAATCAAGACGACCATCGACAAAAGTATGCTCGCACGCATTGAAGATATCGAGGTGCCAAAAGAAGCGTGGGATGCTTTGGCTGCTCTCTTCTCAAAGAAAAATGCTGCCCGACTACAGCTCCTGGAAAGAGAGCTTATGAATACGTCACAAGGATCGTATTCAGTCAGTGACTATTTCTTTAAAATCAGAAACTTGTGCCGTGAAATAGAGCAATTGGATCCCACTTCAAAAATCGGAGAAGATCGGATGCGTAGAATAATAATCAACGGTTTAAACCCCGAATATTCTACGTTTATCACGGCAATCCAAGGTTGGCCTGTACAACCGTCCTTAATAGATTTAGAAAATCTATTAGCCAACCAAGAAGCCCTTGCCAAGAAAATGGCGGGAGTATCATTAAAGAATACAGAAGAGGCACTTTTCAGCAACCGAAGAGGCCAACCACGGAAAAATAGTGGTAAGTGGAAAAAACGTGAAGACGACAAAGAAAAGTCAAATGGGCAGCATCAACGGAGTCACCAACCAGGGGGATCTCAAGGACGCCCTCAAAGAGGGGGAGCTCAACAACGCCAAGGCTATAGATCCCGACCACAGGGGAATAGACGTGATGGTGACGAGTGCTACAATTGTGGCAAGAAGGGTCACTTTGCTCGGGATTGTCGATCAAGGAGAAGGTCGTTTGAAGGCAACGCGGTGACGTCAGGAGATCATCAAGGAAATAACAGCGAGGAAGAGTGGGACCTAGAAGTGTCCTACGCAGTAGCAGATTCTTCTGGAAGCTTCTCAAACGACGAGAACGACTTTGTAGAATGTTCTCAAGATAATATAGGAAAGGTGACAACTGCAAACACCATCATGGAGGTTGAAGACCGAGCACTTGCCGCAACTACTCAGAAGCTAGTCGACTACAACAAGGATTGGATTGTCGACTCTGGATGCTCTAATCACATGACGGGAGACCAGGAGAAGCTTAGTTGCATGTCTGAGTACAAGGGAGGTCGAGTTGTCGTGACAGCTAACAATTCGAGAATGCCAATTGCTCATATTGGCAAGACGAAGATCGTGCCACGATTTAGTCCTCATCAAGTCCAGTTGCAGAACGTATTTCACGTACCAGGCATGAAGAAGAATTTATTGTCTGTGTCTCAGTTGACGTCTCCAGGAAATTACGTCGTGTTTGGACCAAAGGACGTGAAGGTTTATAGAGACTTAAGGATTGATAGCAAGCCGTTCATGGAAGGAAAAAGAGTGGAGTCTATTTACGTGATGTCAGCAGAGTCGGCATACGTAGATAAGACAAGGAAGAACGAGACTGCAGACTTGTGGCACGCACGGTTGGGCCATGTCAGCTATCACACGCTGAGGAAAATGATGGTCGAGTCAATGTTGAAAGGGCTACCATCTTTAGACATTCAGACAGATACAATCTGTGCTGGATGTCAATACGGTAAGGCACATCAGCTGCCTTATGATGAGTCAAAGTTCAGAGCCAAAGAACCGTTGGACCTGGTGCACTCAGATGTGTTTGGCCGAGTCAAGCAACCATCTTGTAGTGGCATGCGTTACATGGTGACGTTTATTGACGATTACTCAAGGTATGTTTGGGTTTATTTTATGAAAGAAAAATCTGAAACTCTGGCCAAGTTTAAAGAATTCAAGGAAAAAGTGGAAAATGAGATTGGAAGGAGCATACGGTGCCTGCGAACAGATAACGGTGGAGAATATATGTCGGAAGAATTTTCTCAATATCTTCGTGAGTGCAAGATTAGGCGACAATTGACGTGTCCAGGCACTCCACAACAGAACGGAGTAGCGGAAAGAAAGAACCGACATCTTGCAGAGACTTGTCGAAGTATGTTGCACGCCAAGAATGTTCCCGCAAGGTTTTGGGCTGAATGCATGAAGACTGCGGCACATGTAATAAATAGGCTGCCACAAGCAAGGTTGGGGTTTGTTTCTCCTTTCCAGAAACTATGGCACACCAAGCCTATGGTAAGTCATTTTCGAGTATTTGGTTGCGTGTGCTATGTCTTCGTACCGGATCACCTTCGATCGAAATTTGACAAGAAGGCTATAAGGTGCATATTCATTGGATACGACAATGAAAGAAAAGGATGGAAATGTTGTGACCCCACGTCAGGTCGTTACCATGTATCCAGAAATGTGGTGTTTGATGAAGCATCATCTTGGTGGTCACTTCAACAAGTAGCGCTTCCAGATTCGAAGGAGATAGAAGAAAAGTTGCAAGAAAAGTTCGTGGAGCAAACAAAGGAAGGAGAGTCGAGCAACCCGGAAGCTGTGAAAGTGTCGCCACTAGTTATTGAAGAGGAACAAGAGCCGACCTCTCCCATATAATTTAATCAGCCGACAAGTCCATGGAGCACCGGTGTTCACAGAAGTCAAGAAGAACCGCCAAGTTCACAAGAAGAATCTAGAGAAGGTGGTGAAGATGCAGAAACACAACAACATTCAGTAAGGAGATCGAACCGTCAACGAAGACCAAATCCAAAGTATGCAAATGCTGCACTTACTGAAGATACCGGCATGACAGAACCTTCAACGTTTGAAGAAGCATCTCGAGATCCAAAATGGAGAAAAGCAATGGATGAGGAGATGGCAGCACTCAAGCAAAATGAGACATGGGATTTGGTCCCGAAGCCCAAAGACGTAAAACCCATAACATGTAAGTGGGTTTACAAAGTAAAGACACGCCCTGATGGTTCAATCGAGCGATATAAAGCACGGTTAGTGGCTCGTGGGTTCTCTCAACAATATGGACTAGACTATGATGAAACATTTAGTCCCGTGGCGAAGATCACCACTGTTCGTGTGCTATTAGCATTGGCTGCTAGCAAGTCATGGAAACTTTGGCAAATGGACGTGAAAAATGCCTTCTTACATGGAGAAGTTGATCGAGACATCTACATGGACCAACCACAAGGATATGAAAGGAAGGATCGTCCGGAGTATGTGTGCAAACTAAGAAAAGCATTATACGGACTAAAACAGGCACCCAGAGCTTGGTACGGAAAGATTGCAGACTTTCTAGTTCAAAGTGGATATGTGTTGGCACCGTCAGATTCAAGCTTGTTTGTCAAGTACGAACAAGGAAAACTAGCTATTGTGCTAGTTTATGTGGACGATTTAATCATCACGGGGGATGATATGGACGAAATTCAAAGGACAAGGGAGAACTTGTCTGTCCGATTTCAAATGAAAGAGCTTGGAGAGCTAAAACACTTTCTTGGACTGGAAGTTGATCATGATAAAGGAGGCCTGTTCCTATGCCAGCAAAAGTATGCTAAAGATCTCCTACAAAGATATGGGATGCTTGATTGTAAACCAATCTCCACCCCATTAGAAGTCAATGCGAAGTTATGTGCCGAAGAAGGGAAAGATCTTGAAGATGGAACAATGTATCGGCAGTTAGTAGGTAGTCTAATCTACCTAACCTTGACGAGACCAGACATCTCATTCGCAGTGGGAGTTGTTAGCCGATTTATGCAAAAGCCAAAGAAACCTCACTTGGAAGCTGTTAGAAGAATTCTGAGGTACGTTAAAGGCACTATTGACTATGGGCTTCTATATAAGAAAGGTGGAGCTTGCAAAGTGATAGGCTATTGTGATGCGGACTATGCCGGTGATCATGATACTCGACGCTCTACAACCGGGTATGTGTTCAATCTTGGCTCAGGAGCAGTCACATGGTGTAGTAAAAGACAATCAACTGTGTCATTGTCAACCACTGAAGCGGAGTACAGATCTGCAGCAATGGCAGCTCAAGAAAGTACATGGTTGATGAAGTTACTGGAGGATCTACATCAACCAATCGATTATGCAGTCGAGCTACACTGTGATAACCAATCAGCTATTCGTCTAGCCGAAAATCCAGTATTTCATGCTCGGACGAAACATGTGGAAGTACACCACCATTTCATAAGGGAGAAAGTGCTACAAGGAAAGATACAAATGTGCCAAATCAAAACAGGGGACCAAATTGCAGATGTGTTCACTAAGAGTCTTAGTGCAAAGAAGTTCGAGGAGTTCAGAGAAAAACTAGGTATGACTACAAGGTCGAGAAGAGTCAGCGTTGAGGGGGAGTGTTGAAGCAGACAACCCTGATCTTCTCCATGTCTTCTTCTCTTCTCTCCTCTCCTCTCCTCTAGAAGCTTCATGATTTCCCCCAATTTTCTAGGGTTTCTTGAAAGCCCTAGATTGAGCATCTCAGCTAGAACTTTCTTGAAGGAAAAGAGCCATGGAGATGGATATATCAAGGAGGAATCATGTGGAGATTTCTGGAGAGAAACTTCCAGACCTCCTTTCACCGACTTAGGAGCAGTATAAATAGGAAGTGGGTTATCCTCATTTGAGCATTCACAGCAAAACGCAAAACACAGATTGTGAAATAAATTAGGCAGGTCTCTTGAGTTTGGATAGAGTGTGGTGAGGTACATAGAGAGGTTACTATACACTAAAGTGTATTTGTAGTTGTGCTTAGAGTGTTTGTACATTGTAATTGTACAAAGTGTTTAAGTAATAATAATAATAATATTATTATTACTTGTGGTTCGTGAATTCGGGTACCAAAATTCAACATGGCCATGTAAGTGATTGATCTTTCATTAATGGTGAAGCAACCTAGCCTGTAATATATATTAAATGTGTTGGACTTTGTTATCTTTAAATATATATCGAATGTGTTTTGTATGTGTAATTCAGCAGCAATAAAGCTACATATGCCAATATTGCTTTACAACGGTGGGCTTAAGTGAGGACTTCCACAGTCAGCTCAACCTCGATGACCACATTGAAAGCAAACAGTACTGGTAAGAATTCATCCGAAAAAGCTTTGAATATCTCATAGTTCTCCTGTCTAATTAATTGATTATATTTATTAGGTTTTCAAAGCATTGCCAGGCTATCGTTCCAGGATTGGTGCAAGGGATGCGGCTGCTCGGGGCGTTGCCTCTGAAGCTTCTGGTGATGATGGCCCTGCCGCTGCAGGTTCTAGTGTTGATGGCCCTGCCGCTGCAGCTTTTGTTGATGGCGATGCCGCTGCATCTCTTGGTGATGGCAATGCGTCTGCAGCTTCTGGTGATGGGGATGTTGCGATGGTTAAGGTTGTGCTAGTGCTCGTGATTGCGATGTTGTTTCTGGTGATGGCGGTGCCGCTAATTGCATTGGTGGTGCCATGGTTTGTGTCATTGATGTCGGTTATTGTAGTGCAGGTGATAGCAGGGCTTGTGATGGTTGTGCTAGTGATGGCAGTGTTGTTGCTAGGGGTTGTGGTGCTGCTGGATGGAAATGCTGAACTACTACTTGAGACATTGAGGCAGTATGTTATAATGATGGTATTAGTCATGACGCCGGAGGGTATGGTGGTTGCGGGTGTGGCCTCTTCGAATTAAGTGGGTTCTGGTAACAAAGCAAGGAAAAATACTGCCATCTATAGTGGTCTTGGTCTTACTTCTCCATCTTCGGCAGAGAATAGCCCTGCACAAAGTGGTCAAATGCCAATTGGATCTCCGGGGATGCCATGTGAATCTCCTGGAAGCATTCTACAGGTTAGCTTATGCTTATGCATGTTATATATCATGATAGCTGTAACCTGTTGAGGCTATACTCATTGCATTTGTTTCCCCTTTCCAATATTTTGTTCTGAGTCACCTTCTCTTGGACCAGAGTATGACCTCTTTTCCTGTCCTGGGGAGTCTGCTTCTCTCACCTCTCCATGAGAGTATACTCTGCTTAGTAAAAAAAGAAAATATGCCGCTGGAGAGGAAGCTTGTACTTCCCATCAAGGGTCGGCAAAAGAACTCTTCCATGTTTGAAGATGATTCAGCTTCCATGTCAGGGGATGGAGACGTGTTACAAGGAAAGAAAAAGAAGTCAGGAGTTAAGAGTGCAACTCCAGAGGCACTGAATCATGGGAATGCTGTAGAATCGGAGGATAACACGACCTCTCATTTGACAAAAAGCAAGGGCAAGGACATTATTGAAAGCAAGAAACGCCCTCTCAATGACTTGAAAATCAAGCTGTCATCCAATTCCATCGCAGGTAATTCTTTGAGTGATTCTGTCAGGTCACCTGAAGCTTACAGGGAGGCTGGGAACAACGTTCCTGTAAAGAAAAGAGAGATTAAGGAGTGGGCAAGAGATAAATTATTAACCACTAACGTGCCCAAGAAAGAGTCCTTGGCGTCATCTTATAGTGAAGATTGTGGCAAGTATGAGCAGCTAGATGCTAAGAGTTGTTCAATGGAACATATCAATGAACAGCAAATCAGAAGTTCTTGCAAGGGATTTTCTGCTGTTCGTAGTGATGGTGGCAGGACCAAAGGTAGCAGAGCTCCTTCGGTGTCTAAAGCTGGCTCTGATGCTTCGAAGGGTGAGAAGGATTCTATCGCAACTCCAAAAGCTGGTCTGAATTCAACTGGTGATGAATTGGATGGAAGAAATGTTGTGAAAGAAAAGTTGCCGCTTGAAGGTAAAAAGAAGTTCAAAGCAAGCCAAAACAATGATAAATCTGCTGGAAACTTAATGGAGGAGAGAGTGAGGTCTGGTATTCAGGCATCCAAAAAAGACAAGAAGGCTGCTCTAAAGGTATCCAGAAGGTACGGAATAGCTATAAAGATGTACTTGACACAGGATCAGAATGCACTAGTAGCCAAATGAAATTAGCACAGAGGCCTACTGTTGATAAATCAGAAGGCCGTAAGCTTGAGGCAATGAAACAAAAAGAGATCCTGAATGACGGGACTTCCGCTGGATCACTCCCTTTGGAAATGGCACCAGCTCCAGACGCCTCTGTACCATTACAGGATTGGGTACAGTGCGACAGTTGTCGAAAGTGGCGTAGTCTGCCATGGGAAATCAAAGGAGACCAGCTACCTCAACAGTGGGTGTGTAGTATGCTAAACTGGCTGTAAGTATCTTTTTTGTTCTTTTTTAGTTTTGCACCATACGCCACCTGGCTGTTTCATTAAAGCTAATGGTATACTTGTTAAATCCTGTTTATAAAAACATGCACAATGCCCTTAGACTTTGCACTTTTTATCAATCTAAACATATTCTATTTAGCATTGATACTATATTAATATAGTTTATATTCAGGTAAATTTCAGTGTATCTGTTTTCTTTGGGGAAAGGTATCATTACTTTTTTGAAGTGTATCTGTTTGAAATTTCAGTGAGTAACTGTTATTCTAGTGTAGTTGAAACGGTATTGATTGGATTCATATGTGGGAGGAGATCAAGAAAGATAGAGTTGGATGTGAACAAATTCAGGAAACGCTATAACTCACCCCAATAGTGGATAAATGGGAGAAAGTCGATTGAGATAGTTTAGACACATGCAATGTTGTCCCCAAGTGCACCCGTAGGAAGTGTGCTAGTTTCATAGGAACTACCAGGTTAGAGGTAGGGAAAGATCAACGTCCGTGATAAAGGAGGATTTGAAGGAGTGTGGCTTTTGTGATGAACTTTGCATTGGACCTGTCACATTTGTAAGAGAAGTCTGCTTATTTAAGAAAAAGACAACACCTCAGAAATTTTGTTATTAAAAATTGCACTGTGAGGCCTATATAAGGCTTGAATGGTAAATTTTTTGCTATACTTATTTAAACTAAATCTTCATAATGAATAAAACTTCAAAGATTAAGGTGAGAGATCCTTTCCATTTCTTAAAAAAGTTTACTTAACGTAAACTGTGCTCTCTTTGATCCCTCCCCATCTGTCTTTGTGATTGTATCTATCAATCATTCTGTGCATGTATCTGTTTCATGTTTAATTACAGTTTACAGTCTGTATTAGTCAAGGCAACAACTAATGTCTCATAATGTTTAGGCCTGGAATGAACCGCTGTGATATCAGCGAGGATGTCACCACAAAAGCTGTCAATGATATATATGTAACGACCCTAACCCTAGGCACTATTTTAGTATCATATTATATGCCTTTTATATTATTTGTTGACTTTATGTGCTTAATTTATGTCTTTGATTCATTATGGTAATTTAAAATGGTTATGAGATAATCTTAAAGCCTTAGAATTAAATGGAAATAGATTAAAGTTCATGGGGGAAGTATAATAATTGACAATAAATAAATGAGTGTAGTTAGGATTTCATTGTGTAGAGAAAGGAAGTAAAAGGGTTGAAGTTTTTTTCCTTAAACATTAGGGGCTTTAGTGTAGATTTTGTGAAAGCCTTAAATTAATTGTGGCATGGGGGGCCATGCCCTCCCCCTATTTCACTCACCCTTTCTTTCACTTTTGTCAACCTCTTCCATACTTCCTCCATCCTTCCCATTTCACCTCATCATTCTCTTCTTCCTTCTTCCCAAAATTTCCATGGAAGCTCCTCCATGGAAGCCTCTCTTTCCAAGTTCCTAGAGCCTTCAATTCTTCTCCATTTTCCAATCCAATTGTACTTTTGTGTTTGGGGCAACTTGTTGTGAATATAGCCCTCCACAGCCCAAGCAAACCACAAGAATAATAATCGCACACAAACAAAGCACAAGAAAATCAAAAGCACAGAAAAGACACAAGAAATTGTTAACCCAGTTCACCAATTTGATTGGCTACGTCTGGGGGCACTACCAAGCCAGGATCTTGCACTATGTATGTAGAATTTGTGTTACAATGAGAGAGGGGGCGGAACTTTACTTATATATGACTAGGGAACAAACCAAAACCTAAACAAACAAGGAATCCTGAACTGATGAAAACGGGCCCAGCGCGGCCGCTCTAGATCCAAGCGCGGTCGCGCTACTGTCCAGTAACTCCAACGCCCAGCCTCGGCCATTCAGCGCGGACGCCCTCCCTTTCAGCGCGGTCGCCCTCGAAGAAATTCCCCCGAGCATCAGTCACGGTACAAGAGCGCGGTCGCGCACATCACTAGCGCGGCCGCTCTTGACCCCAGAAACCCCTGACGAAAAATCTTCCCCTTGCTTCGATGTCTAATCCGGTTGGTCCTCTATCCCAACAATCTCCCACCTAGAGATCAACCACACATATAAGCCCCGTATCCGTTCTTCATCTCACCCTTGGTGTCCTCCTAGTGCTCACCTCGATCATGGTAGTGCCATCCTCCCCTTCTATTCTCCGAGCCCAATTGAAGCTTTGCACAGCTTCAATTTCTCAAGGTTCACAACCTTAGTCAACATGTCAGCCGGATTTTCCGATCCCAATATCTTCTCTAGCTCCAAGATCTTCTCCTCCAAGAGATGTCTGATGTAGTGAAACCTCAGTTCAATGTGCTTCGTCCTCGAATGAAACGCCGGATTTCTAGCCAAATGTATTGCACTCTGACTGTCGCTGTAGAGAACGTTACCACTTCGCGTCTTCCCAAGTTCACCCAAGAAGTTCTGCAACCATACCATCTCTTTACTCGCCTCTGTCACTGCCACATATTCTGCTTCTGCAGTCGACTGCGCCACGATCTTCTGCAATTTAGAAGCCCAGGAGATCGCCGTACCACCCAATGTGAACACATAACCCGTAGTACTTCTCCTCTCATCAAGATCACTCGATGCCTAGTCCGCATCAACATAACCCGCTAACACCACTTCCTTGCTCGAGAACCACAGAGCCTTACCAGCAGTACCCTTCAAGTAACGCAGGATCCATTTAACCGCTTCCCAATGTTGCTTTCCTGGATTGCCCATAAACCGGCTGACTACTCCCACCGCATGTGCAATGTCCGGCCTTGTACACACCATTGCATACATGAGACTCCCACTGCTGAAGCATATGGAGTTCTCTCCATCTTGTCACGCTCCTCCTTGCCCTTAGGTGAGTCCTTCTTGGATAGCTTGAAATGCAAACCCAATGGCGTCCCTGTTGGCTTCGCCTCTTTCATACAAAACCTTGCTAAGACTTTCTCAACGTATTCTGCTTGTGAAAGAACCAACTTGCCCGACTCCCTATCCCGGTCAATCCGCATGCCCAAGATTTTTATGGCCTCTCCCAAATCCTTCATCTCGAATCGTTCTGACAACTGAGTCTTCAATCTGTTTACCTCTCTACTGCTAGAGCCCGCTATTAGCATGTCGTCCACATATAACAGCAAGATAATGTACCCATTGTCCGTGTTCTTGAAGTAGCAACAATGATCCGCTTCACATCTGATAAAATCAATGTCGTGCATGAACCCATCAAATTTTCTGTACCACTGCCTAGGAGCTTGTTTAAGGCCATACAAGCTCTTAGTCAATCTGCAAACTAGCTCCTCGCTACCCTTAGACAAGTAACCCTCTGGCTGTACCATGTAAATCTCTTCCTCCAAGTCCTCATGAAGAAAGGCTGTCTTCACATCCATCTGTTCAAGCAACAAGTTGTCCGCCACTACTATCCCTTAACCATTCTGATACTGGTCATCTTCACAACCGGAGTGAACACCTCGGTGTAGTCAATACCGTACTTTTGCTGAAACCCTTTTACAACCAGTCTTGCCTTGTAACGCTTGCTACCGTCTGCTTCCTCCTTGATCCTGTAAACCCACTTGTTATGCAATGCCTTCTTCCCCTTAGGTAGTTCAGTCAACTCCCAAGTTTTGTTGGCCTTCAATGAGTCCATCTCATCATCCATCGCAGCTTTCCACTTGTTACAAAGTGTACTACGAACAGCCTCCGCATAACATTCCGGTTCCCCATTATCGGCAACAACAAATAATAATTGGATGGAGTATACCTGTCAGGCGATCCACGCAATCTGCTGGATCTACGCAGCGGAATATCCGGTTCCGGAGTACGTGGTTCATCTTCAGTGACCTCCTGACCATGGTCATCATGAACCGTTCTGCTCCCACCCGAGTTAGGAATATCCACCTCTACAATTTCCGGTTCCGAACTAGTGTCATCAGATGCCCCCTTTCTGTCCTTGTACAAAACCTGTTCATTGAATACCACATCTCGACTACGAATAACTCTATGATTTTGGTCATCCCAAAATTTGTACCCGAAGTCATCCCCGCCATACCCAATAAATGTACACTTAACAGATTTTGCATCTAATTTAGTTCTCTCAGCAGAATCAACATGAACATAAGAAACGCAGCCAAATATGCGAAGAAAGGACAGATTTACCTGCTTGCCACTCCAAGCTTCCTCTGGAATTCCATTCCCCAATGGTACCGATGGTCCCCGATTGATCAAGGAAGCTGCCGTGTCAACTGCATATGCCCAGAACGTCTTCGGAAGTCCACACTTCAATCTCATACTTCTAGCCCGCTCATTCAATGTTCTGTTCATCCTCTCTGCTACCCCGTTGAGTTGTGGTGTCCGCTTTGGAGTCTTCTCCATACGAATGCCATTCGCAGCACAATATTCCCTAAACTCACCAAGCTCATACTCCCCACCATTGTCTGATCTCAAGCACTTAAGCTTAAGTCCCGTCTGATTCTCCACCAAGGCCCTCCACTTCTTGAACACCTCGAAAGCCTCATCTTTCCCCTTCAAGAAATAGACCCAAACCTTCCTTGTAGAATCATCAATGAAGGTCATGTAATATGACGCACCACCCAGAGATGTAACCGGAGATGGCCCCCACAAGTCCGTGTGAACCAATTCCAACTTTGCTTCCCTCAAACCCCTACCTGTCCTCGAGAAATTATTTCTCCCCTGTTTGCCAAACATGCAATCTTCGCAGATCCCACGTTGGATTGTCTTCAAACCCGGTAGTAGCCCCTTTGAACAAAGCACCTTCATCCCCGTCTCACTCATGTGACCCAATCGACAGTGCCACAAATCAGTATCACCCTTGGCTGCCGCCACCGCAATACTGTCCTTGGTGTTGTTTGCCAAATACAATGTACCCTCCTTATTACCCCGAGCGATCTCACAATCCTCCTTGGTAATAACCCAGTTCCTGCAGCCGAATGTCACCTTGTAACCTTCTTCGTCCAACTGCCCAACTGATAGTAGGTTCTTTTCAAACCCGGAATGTGTCGACCCGTTCGGATGTAAGACCTTCCCGTCGATGCTCCTATTCGACATCCCCTTCCCCTTGATTTCCAAAGGCCCGCCATCCGCCAGATAGACCTTCCCGAAATCACCGAAAGTGTAGTTCTCCATCTCTTCCTTGTGCCGCAAGAGTGGAATGATGCCCCGAATCCGGCACCCATGATTATAGTGCACTACTAACACTCAGAACCAGTACATCATCACCTTCGACTGTCACATTCACCTGATTGCCCTTACGATTTGGACAATCCCTCTTGAAGTGTCCCAACTCCTTACAATGATAGCACTGAACAGATCCCTTTGCAACCTTTGGTTTGTCTTTGGTCTCTCCGGTCTTGCCCTTACCACTTACCACGTTCTCCCTAGATTCGGTTCTCCCTTGTTTGCTAGTACCCGGCTTCCCCTTGCTAGTAGTAGCTAAAGCCGATCCCGAAGCACTCGATATCCCCAACTTCTTCATGCGATTTTCTTCGGCCAAAAGAAAGTCTTTAACATCATCATACTTCAATTTCTTCTTACCTGCTGAAGCGTTGATTGCTGTCACCGTTCCGCTCCAACTTGCTGGTAAAGAAGCTAGCAACAAACACGCATGAACCTCATCATCGAACTTGATCTCCACCGTTGTCAATGAGTTTATAACATCCATAAACTCATCGATGTGCTTAGCCAAGGATCCTCCCTCTTGCATCTTGAGACTACCCATCTTGCGTATCAAATCAACCTTATTTGCAGCAGATGGAGTTTCAAATCTCTCAGTAAGATAATCCAATAGCTCCTTGGTGGTTGTCGCCTTCTTGGTAGTCTTCGCAATCCACTTTGACAAAGTAGATCTAACCACCCCTAGGGCTTTTCGATCCATGAGTTCCCATTCTTCCTGATCTTCATCTTCCGGTTTGACACCCTTCAGAGGCTTATAGAGGTCCTTGTTGTACAAGAGATCCTCAATCTGCATCCTCCAATATCCGTAGTCAGACCCATCGAATTTCTCAACCGCCTGTTTGTCCTTGCCCATTCTTGATTGCTTGGAACAACTCCCTTGATCTTGAAACCAAAAGCTCTGATACCAGTTGTTGTGAATATAGCCCTCCACAGCCCAAGCAAACCACAAGAATAATAATCGCACACAAACAAAGCACAAGAAAATCAAAAGCACAGAAAAGACACAAGAAATTGTTAACCCAGTTCACCAATTTGATTGGCTACGTCTGGGGGCACTACCAAGCCAGGATCTTGCACTATGTATGTAGAATTTGTGTTACAATGAGAGAGGGGGCGGAACTTTACTTATATATGACTAGGGAACAAACCAAAACCTAAACAAACAAGGAATCCTGAACTGCTGAAAACGGGCCCAGCGCGGCCGCTCTAGATCCAAGCGCGGTCGCACTACTGTCCAGTAACTCCAACGCCCAGCCTCGGCTATTCAGCGCAGACGCCCTCCCTTTCAGCGCGGTCGCCCTCGAAGAAATTCCCCCGAGCATCAGTCACGGTACAAGAGCGCGGTCGCGCACATCACTAGCGCGGCCGCTCTTGACCCCAGAAACCCCTGACGAAAAATCTTCCCCTTGCTTCGATGTCTAATCCGGTTGGTCCTCTATCCCAACACAACTAAGGGAGTTCATCAAGCTAAGAAGATCCTTAATCCACCTCATATTTCTAATGTAAGTTATTATGACTTCTTTCTAAATAATTGTTCACTTTATGTGTTATTGAATATCTTGTTGAAAGAAAGGATTTTGATGTGTTAAATAATGATTAAATGAGTTGAAATGGGTTAGTCAAGGTTAAATTGATTTTTAGTTGTAAAATGGTAATCTAAGATTGAAGGAGGAAAAGTATAGAAGAATTGTGAATGTTAATGATTTAAGAGTAAGTATTAAATTTGGGTTTTGGCCAATTTACTAGAATTAGAAAGTGAAGAAAATGGTTTATAAGAAATGGTTATATGTTAAAATGAAATAAAGTTTTAGTACTAAAGGATTTTGGGTTAATGTTGGAATATATTGAAATACTTTCTTGGAGTAGAGAAATTGTTTAATAATCTAAAAATAAGATTTATGTTCATGGAGGTTGATAAAGAAGAAAGAGTAAGGTTTGAGTGGGGGTAGAAAGGTTGAATATGAAATGGGTAGTGAAATGAGTAGAACCTCTAAGGATTTAATGGATTTAACCTATTTTATGTGATTAAGAATGATCTAGTATGGGATTAGTGAAGTTGGTAATACCTTCTATGTTCACCTAAATTAGCAAGGATTGTTAAAGGAAAAAGGAAATGGGTAGAAGGGGTTAAGAAATCTGAGCATTGCTGGAAATGGGCTTGGGCGGTCGCCCATGGGGGGCTTGAGCGGCCGCCCATGTGATCAGAAACTTGTGTGCCTTGAAGACCTTCTTGGGCGGTCGCCCAAGATATCTTGTGCGGTCGCCCATCCCTTCAGCAATATGCCTTCCCTTTTAAACTTCACTTGGGCGGTCGCCCAAGTGACTAGGGTGGTCGCCCATGTCACCAGATTTCCTTCAGTTTCCTTTCTTGCTGATTTTCACCAATAACCTCGTGGCATGACTCCCAACCATTATAATTAGTAGAACCTAATCCAACCCGGATACGAATTAATCCTTTTTAACCTAAGTTAAAGTAGAATACCTTGACTAGGCCATGATGTCTTATTTGGTCAAAATGGAATTGTGGGAGTAGTTAAATATTGTTTGGAAAATGGTGGATAAGCTTGATTCGTAACTTCACCAAAGTGGTTCAAACTTGGGAAGTAGGTCTTGCACTTTTATTAAGATTATTCAAGGTTGAGTAATGACTTCGTAGGAATGGTTTATGGTTCAGGGTGGCCTTACTTGCTCCCATACCCGCGGTGATTAGTTGAATAGTGTAGAGGCTATGAGTCACACTATTGCGTTAGTAAGGAGTGTATAGGTATTACATCGTTGTACTGTATCCCCATTGTGGATTATTTGGCATATTGTTATATTGTATCCCAATTGTGGATTATCTGGCATATTGATTATATTGTATCCCGAGTGGGGACTAATTGGTATATTGTTATGCTGCATCCCAAGTGTGGATTATTTGGCTATATTGTTACCCTACTTGAATTCATATTCATTGATGGTATTATGCATAGTGTATTAAATGAATGTTGCACTATAGTATTGATTTAACATGAGTATACATTACCATGTTGTTATATTCTTATCCCTTTTGTGGATTTTATTTCAAGTATCTATTATGTGCTTGAACGTGTTATATTATATGTGATTCGGGGGTATAATGGAATTCAATCAATTATTGATTTGTTCTATAAGTGATTGAAGGTCCATCATACTTGTGACCGGCCCCTCTGTGGCCACAGAGTGGGTGTGCTAGCAGCTGTATTGAGCCAAAAGCCTTACGGTCCATTTGCGACTTTGGTGACTAGGTGGAATGCTTCGTATTAAGCCAAAAGCCTTACAGATAGCGGCGATATTATATGGTACTCTTATTAAAGGGTCATATAAGTATCGGATTTTCTTATATGGATCTCTTGGGTATGAGTCCTATAAGCGGTGAATGTGCATGGAGGCAGTTCACCAAAGAGAGGAGTTTTACTCCCACGTTGTACGACTTATTGTTCAGACGGAAAAGGTAAAATGAGGTAACGTAATGTGTTTACCGCTTTAATAATGTGCTATGTGTAACCATGCTATGTGTTGCATCTTGTTTGGCATCTTGCTGCATTCATAATAGCTTATTGAGATTTATTCTCACCCCTTCCCTTTTCTTGTTTTAGATTGTCTTGAGACAGTGGTGAGCCAGTGAGGCCGGGGAAAGAGTTTGGACTCTTGCTTTTGGGACTTGTCAGGATAGGTATATGAGTAGGTTGTCGGGAGTCCTATTTAAGTATTACTCTTTTATAAGTTGTATGGAAAACTCTTTTGTTAAACAATGTTAATTTGGGTTTTCAATGTAATTGATCAAGTTATAGTTTATTAGAATATTTGTTTAAATTTCTCCGAGTGGAGATATTATCAGTTGATTTTATTTTGGAAGTTGAGAAGTGATTTTCTTTTTTTCACAATAACATATGAGGATTCATGTTAGCCGACCCCAAATTATTTTGGGACTAAGGCTTTGTTGTTGTTGTTGTTTCTTAGTTTGAGCTCCTCAAGCTCGGGATACGCGTTAGGTCCTGGGTTGGGGTGCTCACACTATATGTAGTAACAGTTTCAGGAGTAACTTCAGCTGATTTCGGGCAATTAAACCAGAGTAACCAGAGTTTTATTTCTGATGCTATGCCTAATCAGGAGAAAAAGAAACCTAAGCCAAAACCCGTGGATAGCAGATCTGGTCTAATGCAGACTTCGAAGCTAAGAAATGACTGCGGAGAGGAGTGAGCGAAGAGCAGAAATTTGACTGACACGAATCAGCATCTCCTCGAGACAAATTTGAAAAGTGATAATGCTGTCTATCCTATTATGCCGTCCAACTTTGGTATGGAAAAGAATGCCCCAAAAAGAATACGAGAAGCATGTGAATGAAGGTAAATTCATTTTGGAATCTGTAAATTTTATGTGTCATAATTCCTTATCTGATAGTAACAAATTTCTTTCTTCAACAAATTATAATTTTAGGTGATATGAAACGTAAAAAGTTGAAAAACAAGCGGGAGTCTGAGCAGTATGATCATGAGATCTCGAAGAAAACTAAGATTGAAGTAGCACCTGTTGCCAATAAGATTCAGGATTCTGAACATGATGAGGATTTTGGTAGGGCTGGCCGCATATCAAGTTCTGGTTTGCCAAGCAGGTCAGGTGGAAAAGATATGCAGGAGTATAGCGAGCAGAGTCATTCTAAGAATGGAAATCATGGGCCAAAAGACAGGTTAGTGATTTCCGTGAAGAAACAGAGGGACAGTACTCAGATCTCTCGGAAGAGTGGGTACTTGGACAGAAAACCCTGTGATCAACGCGAAATACATGCAAATAAGAGAAAATTGAGGGATTGGCAGGACAGTCAGGGTTATCTAGAGACGTCAAGAATTAATGGAAATCAGCTCCCAGATGGCAAGGGGCATCCGGAAGAGGAGAGTAGCAATCAAGTATTCAACAAGCAAAAGAAATCCAAGATTTTATGCACTGAAGGGAAGGAGTCCAGCACAAGCAAATGTGACGATAAATCGTACAAAAACAATGCTGTGACAAAAATCATCTTGTCAGGTACTAGAGATAATTCAGTACACAAGGCTTGTGAGAAGGATCAGCAGCAGAGTAAGCATAGAGAAAATATTGCATCTGAGAGAAAATTGGATGATGTATATTCATTGAGAAAGTATTCAGCTCCTGAACGTTTTCCAATGGCAGCCACTTCAAGCTCTTCAAAGGTTTCAGATTCTCGTAAAAGAGCTGGCTTCCAAGATATAAGAGGCTCACCAGTAGAGTCAGTTTCCTCGTCTCCCATGAGAGTTTTTAATATTGATAAGCTTTATCCGACACAAAGGAACATTTCAGTTAAAGATAATTCAAAGAATGGTGATTCTATCATCCAAACTCCAAGAAAATCACAGGATATTAGAGAAGCCAATGCTGATACCAATCGATCTGAGACAGAAAAGAACAGAGAAGTTTCTAGGAATAGATATGTGCAAGATTATCATGATACTGATGCTATGGAAAACTTGGGTGGTAAATCTGAATCAAAAGCAAAGCATATTTCTAGATCTGGAAATAGCCATTTGGTTAGCAATGTTGCTGATACATTAATTGGACAGAGGAAAAGTTGCACCGATATCCATGTTTCAAACAATTGCGACGTTGAAGGTAGAATAAGCAAGAAACATGAATCTGATGGTGCTAAATTTCCACAAAAATATGGCAAGGAATCCTCCCACATTCCAAGGATAAGCATAAGAGTTCAAATTTACAAAGGGTAAAGGTGAAGGTCTCTGATCCTTCGAGTGAGCGGGAATGGACAAAGAAAATCCATATGAAGGTGGACATTGAACGCCATGAAGTTGATCCGCGCCCCGAAGACTTAACTGATATTAGGCATCAGTTTATTAATCGCCCTAGCACTAAATCTATCAAGGATGGTAAGAGCGTCAGAGGAAAGGGTTGTGGAATATTGGCAAGTGACTGCAGAAGAGAGCATCAAACAGATTTGGGAGAGTATATTGGCTCAGAAGTGAAAGTAGATGATATATGCTGTGTGGAAAGACGTCCTGCCTTACGAAAAAATGTGATTCAGGGATTGATGCAACAACTGAGGATGATTTATTCATTCTGATGCATTACATTTATAGTGCAACTAGCTCAACTAAAAAGATAAAATATCCCTAGAAATCAGGTAACAACTCTAGAATCCTGATATGAGATAATGCTACCAATATCCTAGAGACTAGGACTTCAACAATAGTCTAAAGACTAGGATTTTATTGACTTCAAATAAGCTGATTATTGACTAAAACTGAGTAAGAAAACAAACAACCAGTCCTGAAGCAAATCTTAACACTCCTCCTTGCTTTAGGTACACAAACTCCGATCATCTTCCTTAATAACTCAAACTTACCATCTGAAAGTGGCTTGGTGAACAAATCTGCTAGTTGATCTTCCGACTTGCAACAAGCAAGTGCCACTTTTCCACTCTGTTGCACTTCCCTCGAGAAGTAAAGCTTGATGTTGAAGTGTTTTGTTTTTCCATGAAATACCGGATTTCGAGAAATTGCAATTGCTGCTTGATTATCAACAAGAATCTCCGTACTTCCATTTTGCTACATATGTATGTCAGGTAGAACTTTCCTCAGCCATAGAGCTTGATTTGTTGCTGCAGTTGCAGCAATAAACTCTGCTTCTGCAGTGGATTGTGCTACAATCTCTTGTTTCCTTGAGCACCGTGAAAAAACACATGAGCCTAGGCTGAAACAATAACCAGAGGTACTTTTCATGTCATTTTGGCATGCCTCATCATCATAGTTTTGTGTTTGGGTTGATACAAGTGTTTGTGTACTTGGACCAACCTTTGCATCACGGTAGCAACTTGATGAATTCCCATAAAAGGTCTCCGTATTACGTGTTTCAAATTGTTCATAATGTCGATTTTCAATCAATTTGATGATCACATAAAACTGCAAATTACTCGGCCCACCATATTTAGTAGAAACATCGAACATTATATCCATGCCAGCATAATTTTCAATATGAAAAGAAAAGTACACACCAATACCGCTAATGAATGGGAATACCTACAAATTATTTCCAACTCATATAAACTCCGATCCACACGCATCTCTTTATATAATTCATCAACCAATTGATTGTATCTCCATCTACAATAAACCCTAATTGCACATTTCGACCCTTTTTTATAATGAGGACCATCAAATGGACATTCATCATCATCTCCCCAATAGCACATAAAAATGACTGAATCTCCGTTCATTTTTAACCCTACATTACTAAATCAAAGTGTTAAAACATTAAAAAACCTAATTTTAACATTCATATATATATATATATATATATATATATATATATATATATATATATATATATATATATATATATATATATATATATATATATATGTATGTATATATGTATATATATATGTATATATCTTTCTATGTATATATGTATATATATATATATATATATATATATATATATATATATATATATATATATATATATATATATATATATATATATATATATATGTATATATGTATATATGTATGTATATATATATATATGTATATATGTATATATGTATGTATATATATATATATGTATGTATATATATGTATATATGTATATATATATATATATATATATATATATATATATATATATATATATGTATGTATATATATGTATATATGTATGTATATATATATATATATATATATATATATATATATATATATATATATATACATACATATATATATATATTTATATATGTATGTATATATATATATATATGTATGTATATATATATATATATGTATGTATATATATATATATATATAGATAAATATGAACAAAGTGGTCCAAAATTTAATGATTTTGATCAAGAACTTACTGGCAATTCATAGGCAGAGAGGAATCTGTCCAAGTAGTTTATAGATAAATATGAACAAAGTGGTCCAAAATTGTAATCCTTTTGCAACATTGTAGCGGCGTTAGTTTCAGGAATTAAAGCGAGGTTAATCTAAAACATGATATCTTATCTACTTTTTGTATCAATAAATCATTACTTGGTAACCAAGCTTGATGATTTTGTTATTTGGTTTTATAAGGTGACACCACTTTTTGGAACATCAAATATGTTACACTTGTTCTGTTTGGATGGTTTGGTGTTTTGATGATCCATACCTTTCTTATTATACAATTTCTCTTGAAATAATATAAGTTAGAAGGTTCTTATTAAACATTGGTTCTTATTATACATTTTATATTGAGAGAAACCACTTACAAAAGTTTTTAATGTAGTTGAAGCTAAGCAAAAGTAGTAGTTCCAAGAAAGGCATCATTACAAAAGAATGAATCTAACAGATAGAAGCCTCATTCAGCAGTTTGTAAGTCTCGACGAAGAAGTCAAACATAAAGAGGGATTCAACAACATTCCTGATCAAGAAGTCAAGCAACACAGGAAATCCCTATAGTTGAGAGAAAATCACGGCCAACGTCCTCAATGGAAAGACTCTCACCTTCATGCTCATTGCTTGAAACAATTTGGTAAATTAAGGTGCTAGTGGACTTGTCAGTTAATTTGGATTGTTTGATGTGTTTGCTCGTGCTATTTTGGGCGTATTGACTACCTGCATTGTGGGTCCCACTAGAAAATCCTAACCCACTTATCATATTCACTCCCATTCCCACTCACATTACTTTTGAATATATATATTCTCTTCTTAATTCATGTTTAGGAACAAAATGTTGCAATATGTTATGGGACGGAGGGAGTATATGCCTTTAGCAACCGTTACTGAAATTGAAAAATCAACCTCACCTTCTTATCCATTCAATTTATAACAATCCTCTTTATTGCATCCTTCCGGGTACAATAGCGGTGTCAGCAATAGCCCGAAATTCAGCCTCAGTAGTGGAACGAGCAAGAGCATGTTATTTGCGAGATGACCATGTGACCGGGTTGTGCCCAAGATAAATAAAGAAGCCAGAAGTGGACACAAAATTTACTTTGTCCCCTACCCAGTCCGCATCACAGAAGGCATGAAGGGAGGGAGGAGACGTTGAGAAGATCTGGAGACCTAAATGCATGGTGCCACGAAGGTAGTGCAACCCTATGAGGAGATTGGGGGTTTTACATGAACTGAGCAAGTTTGTTGACTGAGAAGGCAATATCGGGACGAGTGAAGGACAGCTACTGAAGGCCACCAACAATAGCACGATAGGGGGTAGGGTCAAATGGGAGTGGCAAAGAGGACCGAGTGAGAGGTGGTGATGTAACCATGGGAGTTGGAAGCGGTTTGCAGTCAATCATGTTGTGACGGGTGAGAAGATCATGGATGTATTTTGTTCGGAAGAGAAGGAGACCATTTTGGTTCGGGATGACTTCGACACCCAAGAAGTAAGATAAGGGACCAAGATCTTTAAGAGAGAAACGGTGTGACAAACTGGTGATGAATGACTGAAGGTGAGACGGAGAGGGTCTGGTGACAATGATGTCATCAACGTAGACTAACAGATAAATCGGGGATGGAGTTGTATTTAGTATGAATAGAGAGGGATCGACTAAAGAGGGGTGAAAGCCATATGTAGTGAGGTAGGTTTTGAGTTCTTGAAACCAGGCACGAGGAGCCTGTTTAAGACCATAGATTGCTTTAGAAAGGCGACAAACATGGGAAGGGTTGGTGGAGTCCTCAAATTCGGGGGGTTGGGTTATAAACACAGTTTCAGAGAAAGTACCTTGAAGAAAGGCGTTGAAATTAAGTTGGCAAAGGGGCTAATGATTGGTGGTGGCAAGGGAGAGAAGAGGCCGGACAGTGGCTGGTTTTACAACGAGACTAAAAGTTTCGGTGTAGTCAACACCGGGTTGTTGGTGAAAACCCTCGGCTATAAGTCGAGCTTTGTATTTCTGAATTGTGTTATCGGGATTGTAATTGATGCGAAAAACCCATTTACATTCGACAATGTTGTGAGTTGTGGTAGGAGGAACCAAAGACCAGGTGTTGTTACGGGTTAGGGCCTGAAATTCGTCAATCATTGCATTACGCCAATGTGGGATGGAAAGGGCATGTTTGGTTGTGGTGGGAAGGCTTATGGGGGAGGTGAGTAGGGAAAGGTTGGCATACTTGGGATTGGGTTTGGTGATGCCAAAGGATAATCTTGTGGTAATAGTACGGGTGGGAGGTGAAGGAGAGGTGGGGGTAGGGAAGATAAGGTTGTTTCAGGCTGAAGTGGGGATGATGGTTCAGTTGGAGTGGGGTTGGGCAGCATCTTTGGGTTGGGAGCAGTATGGGTTGGGGAGGGAGGAGTGGGGGGGGAGGGGGAGGAGCGGGGTTATGGGGGGGAGGTGGGGCAGAGGATGTAGTGTTTAGAATAGGGAGGAATAGGGTGTGCCAGTCAGAGGGAGGAGGAGCAGAAGCTGTGGGGGAAGTGGAGGTGAGGGAGTTATACGGGAAGGTGGTTTCAACAAAGCGGACGTGGCGGGAGGTGTAGACCCGATGGGAGGTGGGGTCGAGACAGTAATACGCACTTTGCGTAGGTGAGTAGCCAACAAAGATACATGGAATGGATTTTGGGTCTAGCTTGTAGGGAGTGTATGCCAGGGATAGCAAAGACAACCAAAAACTACATAATTTGGTGTAGTTTGGAGGGGAGCGGAATAAGCGGAGGTAGGGGAATCATTGTTAAGGGTGGGAGTAGATAGTCTATTTATGAGGTAGGTAGCAGTGGTGAGAGCGTATAGGGCCAAAAGGTAAGGGGTAGGTTGGCATGGGAAAAGAGGGTGAGACCCGTTTCAACAATGTGACGGTGACGACGTTCGGCATACCCGTTGTGTTCAGGAGTGTGAGGGGGGGGGTGGTGAAATGGGTGATGCCGTCATGAGCCAGAGTTGGTGTGAGTTTGAGGTATTCGCCCCCGTTGTCATAGTAGATTTGAATGATAGGATGTTGGAAGTATTTTTCGACTAGTGTTTTGAAGCGAAGAAAGGTGTTATAGGTGTCGGATTTGTGTTTTAGAGGGTAGAACCAAATGTATTTTGCGTAATGATCAACAAAGATGACATATTATTTGAATTTGTCAAGGGAATAGATGGGAAAGGTCCAAACATTCGAAAAATGAGATCAAGAGGAGCATGTGATACAAGAGAAGAAGATGCAAAAGGCAGCTTGTGGCTTTTATTAATAAAGCAAGAGTTACATGGAGGTAGACTAGAAGAAATAGATAAACTAAACTTGCTACGTAATAAACTAAGAACATGGGAAGAGGGATGTCCTAATCTATGATGCCGCAGTTGTGAAGAGAGAGAGATTGAGTGAGCTTGAATGGGCGGAGGGTGCCAAATGTGGACGCCATCCTCAAGGTTTCCATGGATGAGAGTTTGACTCATGGCTTTGTCCTTAATAAGAAAAAAAGAGTGTGAGAATTCAATGATAGCATTATTTTCACGACAAAATTGAGACACAGATAAAATGTTACGAGTGATAAGCGGAACATGTAAGATACTATTGAATTTAAGAGTAGAGGAGGGCGTGGAGAGAGAGAAAGAACCTATGTGCGATATAGGAAGAGAGGAACCGTCTCCGATGATGACGTCGTCACTGCCATTGTAGGGTGTGTATAAGGCAAGGTTGGAAAGATCATTGGTGATGTGGTTGGTTGCACCACTGTCGATAAGCCAAGAAGGAGGGGAATGAGGGTTGTGATAGGCAGCGATGTGGGCTTGGGGTTTAGAGTTAGGGTTTCGGTTTTGGCGAGGAAGAGGGGGGAAGGTAACGGTGGGGTGGTCGCGCTTAAATTGACGACATTGGGAGATGACAGGACCAATGTTACGACAGTATTGACACTTACCCTTAAAGGGGAGGGGTGAGGAGTTCGATCTAGAGGATGGGAATGGATTGGTGGTGCAGTAGGAGTTACGGTTGGGTGATGGACGGGTTTGGGCGGTGAAGGCGGTGGTGGGGAGAGGAGTGGTGGGGGTGGATTGTTTAAGGGTGAGTTCATGTTGGATAAGCTTTTCGTGGAGGGCTTCAAAAGAGATAGGGTTGTCTCGGGCTCGGGTGGAGTCTATAATGGGTTTGAAGGTTTCATAGTCCAAACCTTTTAAGATGGTGTAGATTATGTCCTCGGAATCCATGTGTTTGCCAAGGATGGCAAGCTTGTCGGTGTAGGATTTGACAGGGTTCATGTAATCTGAGATGGATAGTTGGTTTTTGGTAAGGTTTGCAAGGTTGTCCTTGATTTGAAGGATGTGGCCACGGGAGGGGTTGGCATGGGAGGTTTTGAGGATGGTCCAAGCTTCGTGAGAGGTTTTGGCTCGGTGAACTAGGGGAGCAATGGCAGGATCTAAGGTTCCTATGAGAGCCCCAAGAATAAGGCGATCTTGGCGAGACCAAGTTATGGCTGCCGGATTAGGGACAGAGGTGGTGGTGGTCGGTTTGGCCGGTTCATCGTCTTTTTCAGCGATGGCTGGGGTGGAGGTGGTGATGTTGTCCTCGGGTTTTGGGTGGGTGCCATCGACAAACTTTAGAAGGTCGAGGCCAAAGAGGATGGAGGTTATTTGGGATGCCCATGTGAGGTAGGTGAGGGGGGTGAGGGTTCGGCAATAAGATAGGTTGACCAAGAAGAGGGGTTGGTCGGGTTAGGCAGCGTTTGGAATGGTGGAGGAAGCTCCGGCCATTGTAAGGGTGGGGAGGGGCTGCCGAATTTTTGAGAGGGTTTTAGGGTTTTGAATCTTAATGCTCTGATACCATGTAAAACTTGAGAAAATTTTTCTGTTTATTTCTTGCTGTACTTACTCTTGAGAGCAAACCAAATATATACTAGTTACAAAGTGGAGAAAATAAGAATAGAGATAAGAATACAAAATCTCTAACCTTGAACCTATCCATCTAAACTTTCTATGTTCCTGACTCTTAATCTTTCTTCTGTACACACATGGAACCCCTTCATATCTTGTTTCCTAATCTTTGTACACTGAATTGCGCCCGGGAGACAGAAGGTTCAGCCGTGGTTTGCTCACATGTTGCTGCATCATCCTTAATATATAGTTGTGGAGATGTATTCTTGTTTTGCCCCTTATAAAGAGTGAAGTTTAAAAAGGGCAGGCTAGCAGCTTGATAAAACTATGTTCAATGGAGTGTGTGATATATCTTTTGCCAGTTTGATTGTGTTGTTCACAAATTTGAACCTTATTAATTCTTCAAAATTTGTCAAGGAAGCTCATAGATTAATTAATAAATGGGGGTAGGCCAGAACTGTAGGGTAAGGGTAATTTGGTCCCTTAAAATGAAATCAGTTCTTTATATAAATAGAGGCGTTTATGCTACCCCCTCAACATGCACACGCCTTTTGTGAAGAAGTGAGCTATTATCGTCTTCCTACTACGAGCAGAGAGGGAGAGAGAAAGAAACTCATCACACAACACTATGGTAAGTCAATCAAAATTACATTTCTTCTCCTGTGATCATTGTTATTCGTCAAATTATTTGTTCTAAAGTAACGATTTCCTCTCCATTTCACAGTTCGTTCTTCAATTGAGGTTTTCGAATTTGTTTATTTGCGTTTTCTGATTTTAAAAACATATTCAGTTTGTTTTGTGATTTTTGTAGTGATTTCAGTGGTTTATTCGTCATAAATTGTTCACATAGTTGATTTCATATCGAGATTTCGTTCAATTCCGAAGTGGTTTGATTTTCGTTTGTTCATTATATTATCTTTGATCTTTTATTGTTAGAGATGGTGCATTTAAAGCTACTGCATCCAACGTAAATAATGCGATTCAAGGATTTCATGAGCTGAAACATGGTTTGATGAATTGTTTTCCAGTTTGTTTGGTGATTTCATAACATGTTTGTTTGATATAGGTTGAATGGGGAGATTCATAGGTAGATCTTGGTTATGGCCCTGTAAGTGATTGATCTTTCATTAATGGTGAAACAACCTAGCCTGTAATATATATTAAATGTGTTGGACTTTGTTATCTTTAATATATATCGAATGTGTTTTGTTTTGTGTAATTCAGCAGCAATAAAGCTACATATGCCAATATTACTTTACAACGGTGGGCTTAAGTGAGGACTTCCACAGTCAGCTCAACCTCAATGACCACATTGAAAGCAAACATCAACTGGTAAGAATTCATCCGAAAAAGCTTTGAATATCTCATAGTTCTTCTGTCTAATTAATTGATTATATTTATTAGGTTTTCAAAGCATTGCCAGGCTATTGTTCCACAGGCTATTTTTCATATACAATATTTGTTTACTAACACTTTTTCTTAATATCCGTGTAATTTTTAATACCTTTGTAAAGTGTAGAGTGGACGAAGGGAGTAGGTAAATTTTCTATCACAATATTAGCCCAAACTCCAAACATGCCCATACCAAAAGTCTTCCACGAGACCTAATTACAAATGGGTACGTGAATCTATCAGGAAATTTTGTTTTTTTTTTTAGCATATGCTTGTACAAATAAATTGCCAACAAATATATTTGGCTGTGGGTGTAACCTTAATCATAGCATTGTATATGAATGAAAAGATTTTGATCACTCGTCTGTCAAAGCAAGCTCTCATAGCCTGCTTTCCCATTTTGGTCACATACTTCCACCATTTTTGTCACCAAGAAGCTGTTCTGTGACAATGATAAATTGACTTAATGGGCATGAATTTTTTTGAATTTTACCATCATTCCGCAATTTTGCAGCATAGGTATGAACATATCTTCCAAGATTTTCACCTGACAGTATGTTGGTAGTTGCCTCCATTGGTAAATTGAGAGGTTTCAATCTTAATGAAAATCTAGTGGACTAATTTAGAGGCTTAGCAATGAGTTAGGTGCATAGATTTGCCAGTCTTTTGAGGTTATGCTCCAAAAATTTGTCACTTTATCAAGGAATGTAAGTTCATAATGCTGTTTTGAGAATGGGGTATGAGTTTGATATAATGATAAACACAAACCTTATGAATATGTATTCAAAATGTGGTAAAGTTGATAAGGCATATGAAGTGTTTGACAGAATGCCTGACAGAGAGGTTGTTTCCTGGACGGCGCTAATGTGTGGGTACTTGCAACAGGGTGATGCTGAAAGCTGTTTATTATTACTGCATCGAATGGGAAGTTCTGGTGTTAAACCCAATGAATTCACTTTCTTTACAAATTTAAAGGCTTGTGGGTTTTTGGGTGTTGTAGAGAATGGTCAGCAAATTCATGGTTGGTATTGTAAAAGTGGATTTGAATGGTTTCCTGTGGTGGGGAATTCTGTCATTGATATGTATTCTAGATGTGGGAGAATGAAGAAGCAGCTCATGTGTTTGAGAAAATGCTTGATAAAAGTCTCATAAGCTGGAATGTGATGATAGCAGGCTATGCCCTTGGTAATATGGGTGTTGTAGATTTGTATGTAAAATGTGGGTATTTAACAGAAGCACATAAACTATTTAATCAAGTTGAAAGGAAAAGTATACTATCTTGGACAGCGCTGATTGTCGGTTATGCTCAAAAGGGGAACTTGTTGTTCAAGGCTATGGATTTGTTCACGCAGCTTAGGAAAAGTGGCAATACAATAGATGAGTTTGTTCTCTCGAGCTTGATGGCTGTATTTGCTGATTTTGCACTAGTTGAACAAGGCAAGCAAATGCATGCTTACTCGGTTAAATTTTCATCAGGTTTAGAAACATGAGTTGGGAATTCAATAGTAGATATGTATCTTAAATGCGGGTTAACAGAGGAAGCAAAGAGATATTTCGATGAGATGCCTCGGAAAGATGTGGTATCTTGGACGGTTATGATTACTGGGTATGGAAATCATGGTCTTGGCAAAGATGCAGTTAAGGTGTTCGAGAAAATGCTGTCAGATCATATAATTCCTGATGAAGTAACATATTTAGATGTGCTTTCTGCTTGTAGTCATTCTGGGCTTGTTGAAGAATGTCAAAAGTACTTCTCGCTTTTATGCAATGACCATAGAAATAGACCAAAAGTGGAGCATTATGCTTGCATTGTTGATCTCCTTGGTAGAGCTGGACGTTTGAAAGAAGCAAGAAATCTTATAGAAACTATGCCTCTTGATCCAAACATGGGTATCTGGCAGACTTTGCTCAGTACTTGTAAAGTACACGAAGACCTGGAAATGGGGAGAGAAGCGGGAGAAATTCTTCTGAAAATGGACGACAAAAGTCCAGTGAATTATGTTATGATGTCGGGTATTTATGCAAGCGCTGGGGATTGGAAAGAGAGAGAGAGAATACGAAAATCAGTGAAGAAAATGGTTTACAGAAAGAAGCAAGGCAAAGTTGGGTTGAAGTTGACAAAGAAGTACATTTCTTCTACAATGGAGATGACAGACATTTACTGACGGAAAAGATTCACGTAGTTCTGAAGGAGGTAGAGCGGAGAATGAAGGAAGAGATTGGTTATGCTTCTGAAGTGAGGTTTGTGATGCATGATGTGGAAGAGAAGTCGAAAATGGAGAGTTTACCGGTTCATAGTGAGAAGTTGGCTATTGGGTTGGCGTTAGTTTGTGGTGGGGCGGATAAAAAGGAAAGGCCGATTCGGGTTTGTACCATTTCTACCCAACTAGTTGGGAAGTAGTATTTGCAAATATATTCCCAACATTATATTTTTCCTAACCTCATTCCCATCTTTTACATTTTGTAGCAATCAAATGTAAAAACTGACTGAGTGTTAATTTGTTGACAAAATTGGATGGAAACTTAATGAGTTTCTTTAGAAATTATGATATGTACCATTGCAATTCAAATAATTCACATTTTTCACTATGGAATCAGTTAACATGATCACCCACCTTAAAACAACTATATCGCCCTAAAGACGTTCATAATTTTTCCCGTTTACCCTAATTTAAAAAAATCTTACTTCAAGAAAGTGAAACTAGGGAATGCATGGGAAATTGTGATGTATGTTTAGGGTTGAAATGAAAGTGGTCATCAAAATAAAGAAAAGGGTGATGAATTGTATTGAAAAGAGGGGCTTGTACAAATTACTTAATGTATGATAATATTCGTGATATATATAGGTATGCAAATCAAAAGAAAAAAAAATCTAAAAAGTCTTGTACTCTCTTATTTTGAAGTGGGAAGTGACCAAAGGAAAGGAAGGTGCTCAACCCTATGTGTGAAAGTAAACAAAATTATAAGTTTGGGAGTTGAATCCAAGGGTTGACATTGTTGAGCGGAGAGATAAATTCAAAAGTGAGGATAAATGTTGTAGAGTTTCTAGTTTCACTTGCTTGACTTCGAATGTCCCCACTACTAGAAACTGAGTGATTACTCACGGAATATTACGTGAGTAATTAACTTTTTACCCACGGAATATTCCGTGGGTAATCTATAAAATTAATTCCGTGGGTATTATCGACGGAATAGCAATTAATTACCCACGGAATATACCCACGGAATTTCCGTGAGTATAGGCATTATTTACCCACGGAATTTCCGTGAGTATAGGCATTATTTACCCACGGAATATATTCCGTGGGTAAAGTTTTGTAAAAAAATAAAGAGGCGCCAGTAGTCCTAATTTTATTTCTCTCCCTTTTTTACGATTTATTTCTCTCTCCCCCCCCCTCTCTCTCTCTCTCCTCGCTTCTCATTGCAGTGGTAGCGGCAAAACGATCCTGGGCTCCTCTCTGTAGCCGGCGTCCTCCATTCTCCGGTGTATCTCCTTTCCCTTTCCGACCACTTCCGCCGTCCGATTTGCAGCACCCACGCTAAAAAGGTACTCATTTTTTTCGATTTGCTTCACTAGTCTTGATTTCTTAACCGTCCGTGTTGAATCGAATTCAGAAAAGTATGTGAATGATTATGAGAGAAGACTAATTATGGTTCAGTTACATTGTAGCATAGGGAAGATTTATGAGAGGGGCCTTGAATTGCTACTCCACAATGAAATTAGTCGACTAGGAACAAATAATTTTCGGGCTTCAATGTCTAATCTACGCCATATGAAATCACTGTTGGAACAAAGAAGTGATTGTTATATTGAAGAATAAGCACAAATGCATTTCTTATGAAACATAAAATGTTGTATGAAATCATGGGTGTTATTTGTTTGGAAATTATCCATTTTTTTAAAAAAAATCATGTTTTTGTCTAGAATAGGCATGAATTGGTGGCTTATTGCCATTTATAAACACTGATGCGAGTATAAAACTGCTTGTCTTTGGGATGTGATATCCAAAGAAATTACCTCAGAAATCTCTTTCATCTAGCAGCAATCAGGTGAAATCTTTCTCTCTCCCATTTTCTCTCTTTCTCTTAACCCAGCGCCTATTTTTTTCTCTTAACCCAGCGCCTCTTTGTTTCTCTCTCCTTCAATTTGATTTTTCTTTTGGTCAAGATTTTTACTAATTCAGTTTGTTTTGCCCTTTTTTGATTTGGTTTCTACTGGTAATGTGCTTAATTTTGGGTTTTTTTAGTGTGATTTTGAGGGGAGATATGACCTAGTGAGGTTCTTGAAGATAGTCCAGAAAGCAGGGCTTTATGCTCAACTCAGTATTGGGCCTTATGTTTGTGCAGAGTGGAATTTTGGGTAATATTTCCTCTTTTGTTCTCTCCAGATCTATATCACACACACACTAGCTTCTCTCCCTCCCCCCTCTCTCTTTCACACACACACTGGTGAGAAAAGGTTGCTTAATTGGGTTAATTACCTCAAAATTGCTCAATTGGGATTGTTTCATTGTTTTTGGTGCAGAGGATTTCCAGTTTGGTTGAAGTATGTACCAGGGATTAGCTTCAGAACTGACAATGAGCCATTCAAGGTCTCAATTATTTAATTTTTTCTGAACAAGTTTTCTAGTAGTAAATTATCCGGTGTAGTTAATGCAACACTAAATACATTCTAAATTTCTTGTTGCAATTGGGATTTTTGTAGAAATCCATGAAAGGATTTACTGAAAAAATTGTTAATTTGATGAAAAGTGAGCATCTGTTCGAGTCACAGGGCGGTCCCATTATCCTCAGTCGGGTATTAGGGTATTAGAGGCTCTGAGCATCTGATATTGAATTTATATAACTAATTGTTGTAAAATGAGCAAATTCATTAAATCTTGAGGTCCAATTCAAATATTTTCTTTGAATTTCGTTGAATATATATGTACATTTAGCTTGAACTGAAGTCGAGGGACTTTGTTTGTGCAGATTGAGAATGAGTATGGGCCACAAAGTAAGATGCTTGGAGCTGCTGGCCATAATTATATGAAATGGGCTGCAGATCTTGCGGTCGGGTTGGGTACAGGTGTCCCGTGGGTTATGTGCAAGCAAGAAGATGCTCCGGATCCTGTGGTGAGCTACCTCTTTCACTTGTTAACGTGCTAAAGTATTTACTCAGTTTTAAAAAGTAGTTTTCAACTTTTTGCTTTAGTTTCTTAAGAACCAAGAAGAAGAAAAACGAAGTCACCTAACTCTTTTTTTTCTTGATAACCAAAAGGTTTTCTGAATTTGGTGGCGCAAACCATGAGAGACCAGTTCAGGACTTAGCCTTTGTGGTAGCTTGATTTATTGCGAAGGGAGGATCATTATTCAACTACTATATGGTTGGTATTCTTTTATTATTTAATTTTTCTACGGTTGTGCAATTTTTTTTGCTTAGTAAACTTGGTTTTCCATTAAAAACAGTATCATGGAGGCACCAATTTTGGACGTACAGCTGGAGGCCCTTTTATCACTACTAGCTATGACTATGATGCTCCACTTGATGAATATGGTGGGTTTCATAAATTCTCCTTTTTACTCCCTCCGTCCCATAATTAGCATTGCATTTTCCTTTTTGGTCGGTCCCACAATAGGTATCGTGTTTCTAAGTAAGGAAATAGTCTTAGTGCAAATTTACCATGGTACAAGCAATGTACAAACAAGTGACGCATATTCCTTTAATAGTTTGAAAAGTCAACTACAACAATTATTATGAATGAGGAGGGAGTAATAGACTCCTTTTTTTTTTTTTAATTCTGACTAAATAAACGCTTAACTTCATGTTCTTTGATATGCTCGGTTTGGCTATGGGATTGCCAGTAAGTTTCTCTTTCTTATTGGTTTTGCCGCCTCTTTGTATATCTACAATAATTTATTTTTATGCCTAATACTTCTTGCTCTTTGGTAGAATAATGTGGGGCATTATGAAACGTGGAACACCCGTGTCTTGGGGCCAGTTGCACTCGAGGGTCTAGATAAAGGAAAATGGGACTTGTCTTGGGCAAAATGGAATTACCAGGTTCAATATTTTTTCTCGCCACAACTCTCAATAACTTATTGTTACTCCGAAAAAGTGCCCCTAATGTGGTTCCATTAAAAAAATAAAAATGAAACAAATAAAATAAACTAAAATAATAATAATAATAATGTGGTTTCCTTTGTAAACAGGTTGGCATGAAGGGAGAAGCCATGAATCTTGTTACAAATAGTATGTCTTCTGTTGAGTGGATGCAAGGATCTTTGATTGCCCAAAAACAGCAACCTCGTGACATGGCACAAGGTATTGTACCATGACTATTTCCTTATTTAAAAGCATGACATTTATTTTGGGACAAACCAAAAGGGAAAGTGTGACATTATTTTGGGACAGATGGAGTAAAAAGTAATTTCGCTATTGACTACGCAGCCATGGCATCAATATAACTATGTCTGATACTTTGCGGGTGCCCCTGATGGAGATGCACCATTGGCCTTGGACATGAGCAGCATGGGAAAAGGCCAAGTATGGATTAATGGTCAGAGCATTGGAAGATACTGGACTGCATATGCTAGTTGAATTTGACTTGTTTTTATTTTGTTTGGAGTGGTAATAACTCAACTTAACTACTAGACCTTTTTTTTTTGGTTTGTAATATGCTATATTGTTTAGAGAGTGGTACGTTAATGTTTTATTTGATTTGGAAGACATTGTTTTGAGATTGTTTAAGAATTGTGTATATTGTTTGTTTGGATGGTGTGAATTTTATATTTATGGGATTGGATTTTTGGCTTTTACAGGTGGCCTTTTGGCTTTTACGGGTGGTTTTTTGAATTTTTTTTTAATTCTAATAAAATTAGCCACGGAAATTTCCATGGGTAATAAATTATTTTTTAAAATTCTGAATAAATTAGCCACGGAAAATTCTGTGGGTAATAATTTATTCAGAATTAAAAAAAAATATTTACTTACATAATAGTCCGTGGGTAATACTTAAAAAATATTAAAAATACAAATATTACCCACGGAATTTCCGTGGGTAATATTACTATTACCCACGGAATATTCCGTGGGTAATTTCCGGCAAGTTTTCGTTGGATAAATTTTCGTGAAATTTTTTCTTAATTACCGACGAAAATATTTGACTATCCACGGAAATTCCGTGGGTAATATCTATGGAAAATTCCGTGGTTATTACTCACAAAAATTTACCCACGAACGTTCGTGGGTAAAGTTCCGTGGGTAAATGAATTTTACCCAGGGAATTCTCTGATTACCCACGGAAAATTCCGTGGGTAAATAACATGTTTCTTCCTTTCTTTCATTTGTAACCGTGAACATAGCCCGCGATTGTCGCGATACATTAAAAGCTATAAAGCCATATTTGATCCCTAAAGAGTGGTTGTGGTTAAACATGCATATAAGTGTCCTTGTGCAATATTTTCATCTTATTATCTTTGATTTAGAGCATGACACAAGTGACTCTATAAAATATTTTACTTTGGTGACGATTATCTCCCATTATTCATTAATGTTATTATTATGTGGTGAATAATTATAAGTTAGATTCATTAATGTAATTGTAATTTCTTGTTCATAATATCTTTTGTAAATTATATAATTTGTGAATATCTGATACTTATACGGCTAACAACCCTTTATATGATTTGAAGATCCTATCATTCGCCTATCGTTTTTTTAATTCTTGATTATACCTATATTTTTTTCTTAATTTCTATGTGTTCAATGATTTTTTAATTTTTTTGCAATTTAAAATTGATGGAGGGAGTATGCATCTTTGCTATTAGATTGTAGAAACATTAATCATCCTTCGATGCACCTTATTAATTTTTATTTATTTTTATATTTTTTACAATTCGAAATGGACAGAGGGAGCATGCATCTTTGCTAGTAGATTGTATTAACAATAATCATTTTTAGAATGCACCTTAATTTAAAAAAATTGATATTCATTTTGAAAAAAAAAATATAGAATAATAAAATTAAAAATCGTGCTTTGTAGGGGTGTTAATCTAGTAATGTTTATTTTGATATGAAGAAATAATATTTAATTGAGATTTTTCGATGCAGTTAGTAAACTCTGGGAATGAAGACTTTTAGACATAATCATTGAAAATTTCCGTTAAATCAAACCCTTTTTTGCTAAACACTTGCAACAAACCCGTGCGATGCATGACGATTATATATAGACATGCATGTACTGAAATAGTAAATCGAAAGGCCAAAGTGTGAATACTACTTAAACATTTCGAAATACTTCCTGAACAAAACTTTCGTAGTAGATTTAGCACTTGAAGATCTATCATCTCTACCGACAACAGTTTTTCCACCAAATAGTGTTTCACTTATACTCGAATTAATACTTTTCAAGATATCTTTCAATAAAAAATAAAGAAAATCCACATAGTAGGCTATTCTCTCCGAAAGTATGCATGCAAACCTTTTTAAATCTCTAAAATGAATGTTCAATAATTTTTCAAATTTACTATTTAATTAAGAGAAAATCTATTTTTTTAATATTTATTTTAAAATAGAGAGAGTAAAATTAAAAACTTGCTTGAAAAAATTGAAGCTTATAAAATAGAATCACATATCACCTTTTATAATTTTCTAAAACATTTTTTCACTTTCTTTTTAACCGACCTTTTTCTCTCTCCCCTATACTAATTGGGTAATAGTAAGGACATAAAATAATTACAAAAATTTGCTTACAATATCGTAAATGTAATAATTTTATTGTTGTTTTTAATTAGAGTGTATTGAGTCCATTACAGATGCTATCATAAATATCGTTAATTAATTTCGTTAGCAAAATTTTGTGGACAACTTTCAATCTGCCACCCAAAAATTCCAAATCAGCTACAAATAAATTATATTCACATTTAATAATACTTTTTAATTCCAACACAAAAAGAAATTTAACTTCTTCCTCATAGTCAGCCAACCACCCCCTAAATTATGTCTATAAACTAAAAAATAGAGTCATGGCTCCATCCCCCATTTAGTTTTCTCGGTTTATCGATTTTCAAATTAAAAAGATCACTTTTTATTTTTAAATATTATTTATATTAGTAACCATTTAAAAAAAAATTAATGCACCATTTTAAAAATTATTATTCTATATTTAAATTTTATTTAATTGTATGATAACAAAACATTGAATGAAGTTACAAAAAAAAAAAAACGAAATACTCTATTTCTATAAAAAAAAAAATGTGTCATCATAAATAAAAAAATAATGATCAAGTAATAAAGAAATTTATTTTTTAAACAAAGTAGCTAAAAATCGTTAAAAAAAAACACACAAAACAAAGTAGCTAAGTTCAAAGAATAAAAATTTAGCTTCCAATTGTAAGCCTAGAAATTCGCCAATTCCCAGAAATAAGTTCGTTTAATGAAATTTATAATTTTCAAAGCAAGAAGGTTTTGATTAAAAAAAATGTGAAGGAAAATCTTTTGATAATATTAGAAAATAATATTTTATTTTTTGAAAGATAATATTAGAAAACAGTGAAGGCATGCTCTTATCACCAGTTTAATTGTAGAGGCTTTGACCAATTAGTCCCTCACCCAAATAAAAACTACCTTTAAGGACTAACATTATCAAAACAGCCAAAAAGTCCCTCAATTTTTTCTAGACCAAATTGCCCCTCAAACCCCCCCCCCCTCTCTCTCTCTCTCTCTTACGCACGGACGGATCGTTCGTTCCTTGGCTGCTTTCTTTCTCTCTCCTTTTCTCTCTCTTCCTTTTTTTTCTCTTAAATTTTTAAAATGCAATATCTCACAATTTAAAAGTCGAAAAAATTATCTGAAATCACTGTTTTAATCTCATCGCCAAGACGAATCAAACAAGTTTACTCATCATATATTTCAAATTTTATAAATAAAATAAAATTATTTTTCAACAACTGTAAAATAGATCTCACTGTTGTTCTATAAAAGAATGACATAAAAACAATGAAATCTATCACACAGTTATGCACACTAACTGAGAAATTGACCTCAACAATCATAACTGAGAAATTGACCTCACAGTTGTGCACAAACAGTCATAAACAACTGATAAATAACGGGTAAACCACACATACTAAGTAGCAAAATAACTGTGAAATTGATCTCACAGTTCTCAGTTTAGAAAGGTCAAAAACCAAACTATTTCACATTCATAAATAACTGTGAAACTAACCTCACAGTTTTAGAAGTGTGAAAAATATTTCACAGTTATTCACATCACAATCAACAACTGTGAAATAGACCTCACTGTTGTTCTAAAAAAGAATGACATAAAAGCAGTGAAATTAATCACACAGTTATGCACAATAACTGAGAAAGTAACCTCAACACTCTTAACTATAACTGAGAAATTGACCTCACAGTTGTGCACAAACATAATTCTCAGCTTGAAAATGTGCAAATCATTACACAGTTATGCACAATAACTGTGAAAATCATTACACAATTATTTACATCAAACCCAACAACCGTGAAACTTGTTCTACAGTTTTCCTAAAGGAATGACATAAAAATAACTGTGAAATGGAATTCACAGTTATGCACAATAACTGTGAAATTCATTACACAGTTATTTACATCAAATCCAACAGCCGTGAAACTTGTTCTACAGTTGTCCTAAAGAAATGATATAAAAATAACTGTGAAATGAAATTCACAGTTATGCACAATAACTGTGAAAATCATTACACAGTTATTTACATCAAACCCAACAACCGTGAAACTTGTTCTACAGTTGTCCTAAAGGAATGACACAAAAACCAAACCATTTCACATTCATAAATAACTGTGAAACTGACCTCAAAGTTTTAGAAGTGTGAAAAATATTTCACATTTATTCACATCACAACCAACAACTGTGAAATAGACCTCACTGTTGTTCTATAAAGAATGACATAAAACCAAACATACTAAGAATCCTAAGAATCGCTTAGCTTCTTTCTGTTGACTCATTCCCCCACTTCGACCAAAATCCACAAAACCATGCTCATCAACATACTTATCATACAAGGATTCATTCATGATTTCGACAACATCCTGTTAAATGAGTAAAGATGACCCATTAGATGAACTGGAAATTTAGAGTGAGCCCACAACGTGAAGCAAACTTGGAACAAGCAACGTCCATGCAGCCATGAAAATTTCATGTGCATCCCTCAGCAGTCAACACCATATCCCAACTGAAAAGCAATGACCAAAGGCAGTATAAATACTAAATAGTGCTTGAGCTAGAGGAACTGCAAACAAGTAAGTCATAGAGAGATAGCAAGAGATTAGAAAGTATAGTACCAATTAAGAGATTTCACATCTAAGAAATATGAAAGGTTAAATTTAGCAAAGACAGCTCAAAAACGTTATAATTCTTATATTGATATTCAAAAGTGTAGTGCAGCAAGTGGAGTTTTTTGAGCACTAAACTGCATCATCAACCACTGAAAGTGAAAAATGAACCCATCATTAGAATGTTGGTCCATCAGCAAGCGAAACCAAAGAAGCATGGTAAATAAAACAAAGAACTCTATCTCACATTACTCTCAGAGTTAGTTCAAGCATATTACTTAAGAAGAGATCTTGTAAGGTGTTCACGTACAGTGGCCAATGCTTGACTTATTGTCTGTAGAAGCCCAATACAAAGTTTTTAAGAACATAATAATAGCTGATAGAAACTGCAGTAAATTTTCCATTTTCTTGCTGCATAGGTGAGAAAATGAAGAGCTACAAAAGAAAAAAAATCTCGGTAAATAAATAAATCAAAAATACCTGCTCTGACAAAGGAGCTCCAGAGTCAATGTTGTGGCTTGCAAACTTTCCAGCAATAACATTTGCATCAGTTTCAAGAATAATTCTGCAGAGGAAATTGATTCAATGAGAAAACTTTCATAATGTACAATTTAATGTTCCAACACAAACATGAAACCCATTGGCTTGTCGGCGGGTCCAGGAATAACCTTGAATGGCTATAGCTTCATGTCACTCTGGACCGACGGATCACTGAATCTCCTTCCAATCAAACGTTTAGCATCTGCAAAATCACCATACATTGACCAGTTAGATCATAACCATTGCTACCAAAAAAAATCACTACCATAAATGGTGTTTTAGCGACGGAATCAACAGCGACGGAAGCATTCCGTCGCTAAAAACGAATATTCGATGAATATTCGTTTTAGCGACGGAATTTTAGCGGCGGAATTTAATTCCGTCGCTAAATAAAATATCAGCGATGAAATTATTCCGCCGCTGATAATTTATTTATTTTTTAATTTTTTTCAAGTTATCAGCGATGGAATTATTCCGTCGCTAATAATTTATTTATTTTTTAATTTTTTTAAGTTATCAGCGACGGAATAATTCCGTCGCTGATAATTTATTTTTTTTAAAAAAAGAATAGATTATCAGCGACAGAATAATTCTGTCGCTGATAATTTATTAATTTTTTATTTTTTTTAATTTATCAGCGACAGAATTATTCCGTCGCTGATAATCTAATTTATTTATTTTTATTTTTTTTAATTTATCAGCGACGGAATTATTCCGTCGCTGATAATTTATTTATTTTTTTAAAAAAAAAATTAGATTATCAGTGACGGAATAATTCTGTCGCTGAATTTTTTTTTTCTTTTATATACTTTCATTTGCTTAGTTTTTTTTCTATCTTTTTTTTATAACTTTTTCTAAAAAAAACCACTAATTAACAAAGGCTAAAATATTATTTTCTAGTCAATAAAAAATTTAATAAAAAAATAAAAAATACATATACCCTCTTTTGATTTTTCTTCTATATACTTTCATTTGTTTAGTTTTTTTTCTATAACTTTTCTAAAAAAACCACTAATTAAAAAAAGGCTAAAATATTATTTTCTAGTCAATAAAAAATTTATAAAAATTTAAAAATATATATAGGGTAGTCCGTCCCTCTTTTGACTTTTCTTCTATATACTTTCATTTGTTTAGTTTTTTTTTTTCTATCTTTTTTTCTATAAATTTTTCTATAAAAAATCACTAATTAACAAAGGCTATAATATATTATTTTCTAGTCAATAAAAAATTTAAAAAAAATTAAAAAATAAATATAGGGTAGTCCGTCCCTCTTTTGACTTTTCTTCTATATACTTTCATTTGTTTATTTTTTTCTATCTTTTTTTCTATAACTTTTTCTTAAAAAAAGCACTAATTAACAAAGGCTAAAATATTATTTTCTAGTCAATAAAAAATTTAAAAAAAATTAAAAAATAAATATAGGGTAGTCCGTCCCTCTTTTGACTTTTCTTCTATATACTTTCATTTGTTTAGTTTTTTTTCTATACTTTTTTCTATAACTTTTTCAAAAAAAAACCACTAATTAACAAAGGCTAAAATATTATTTTTTTAGTCAATAAAAAATTTCAAAAAAAATTAAAAAATAAATATAGGGTAGTTTTTTTTCTATCTTTTTTTCTATAACCTTTTCTAAAAAAACACTAATTAACAAAGGCTAAAATATTATTTTCTAGTCAACAAAAAATTAAAAAAAAATTAAAAAATAAATATAGGGTAGTCCGTCCCTCTTTTGACTTTCTTCTATATACTTTCATTTGTTTAGTTTTTTTTCTATCTTTTTTTCTATAACTTTTTATAAACAAAACCACTAATTAGAAAAGGCTAAAATATTATTTTCTAGTCAATAAAAAATTTAAAAAAAATTAGAAAATAAATATAGGGTAGTCCGTCCCTCTTTTGACTTTTCTTCTATATACTTTCATTTGTTTAGTTTTTTTTCTATCTTTTTTTCTATAAATTTTTCTAAAAAAAACCACAAATTAAAAAAAGGCTAAAATATTATTTTCTAGTCAATAAAAAATTAAAAAATATATATAGGGTAGTCCGTCCCTCTTTTGACTTTTCTTCTATATACTTTCATTTGTTTAGTTTTTTTTTTCTATCTTTTTTTCTATAAATTTTTCTATAAAAAATCACTAATTAACAAAGGCTATAATATATTATTTTCTAGTCAATAAAAAATTTAAAAAAAATTAAAAAATAAATATAGGGTAGTCCGTCCCTCTTTTGACTTTTCTTCTATATACTTTCATTTGTTTATTTTTTTCTATCTTTTTTTCTATAACTTTTTCTTAAAAAAAGCACCAATTAAAAAAGTCTAAAATATTATTTTCTTGTCAATAAAAATTTAAAAAAATAAAAATAAATATAGGTGTTTTCATTCAAAGTGAGACTGAGGGTCCGTCCCTCTTTTGACTTTTCTTCGATATACTTTCATTTGTTTAGTTTTTTTTTCTAACTTTTTTTCTATAACTTTTTCTAAACAAAACCACTAATTAACAAAGGCTAAAATATTATTATTTTAGTCAATAAAAAATTTCAAAAAAAATTAAAAAATAAATATAGGGTAGTTTTTTTTCTATCTTTTTTTCTATAACCTTTTCTAAAAAAACACTAATTAACAAAGGCTAAAATATTATTTTCTAGTCAATAAAAAATTAAAAAAAATTAAAAAATAAATATATGGTAGTCCGTCCCTCTTTTGACTTTCTTCTATATACTTTCATTTGTTTAGTTTTTTTTCTAACCTTTTTTTCTATAACTTTTTATAAACAAAACCACTAATTAGAAAAGGCTAAAATATTATTTTCTAGTCAATAAAAAATTTAAAAAAATTAGAAAATAAATATAGGGTAGTCCGTCCCTCTTTTGACTTTTCTTCTATATACTTTCATTTGTTTAGTTTTTTTTCTATCTTTTTTTCTATATATTTTTCTAAAAAAAACCACAAATTAAAAAATGGCTAAAATATTATTTTCTAGTCAATAAAAAATTAAAAAATAAATATAGGATAGTCCGTCCCTCTTTTGACTTTTCTTCTATATACTTTCATTTGATTAGTTTTTTTTCTATCTTTTTTTCTATAACTTTTTCTAAACAAAACCACTAATTAACAAAGGCTAAAATATTTTTTTCTAGTCAATAAAAAATTTTAAAAAAATTAAAAAATAAATATAGGGTAGTCCATCCCTCTTTTGACTTTTTTTCTATATACTTTCATTTGTTTAGTTTTTTTCTATCTTTTTTTCTATAACTTTTTCTAAAAAAAACCACTAATTAAAAAAGGCTAAAATATTATTTTCTAGTCAATAAAAAAATTAAAAAAATTAAAAAATAAATATAGGGTAGTCCGTCCCTCTTTTGACTTTTCTTCTATATACTTTCATTTGTTTATTTCTTTCTATCTTTTTTTCTATAACTTTTTCTTAAAAAAAACACTAATTAACAAAGGCTAAAATATTATTTTCTAGTCAATAAAAAATTTAAAAAAAATTAAAAAATAAATATAGGGTAGTACGTCCCTCTTTTGACTTTTCTTCTATATACTTTCATTTGTTTAGTTTTTTTTCTATATTTTTTTCTATAACTTTTTCAAAAAAAAAACCACTAATTAACAAAGGCTAAAATATTATTTTTTTAGTCAATAAAAAATTTCAAAAAAAATTAAAAAATAAATATAGGGTAGTTTTTTTTTCTATCTTTTTTTCTATAACCTTTTCTAAAAAAACACTAATTAACAAAGGCTAAAATATTATTTTCTAGTCAATAAAAAATTAAAAAAAATTAAAAAATAAATATAGGGTAGTCTGTCCCTCTTTTGACTTTCTTCTATATACTTTCATTTGTTTAGTTTTTTTTCTATCTTTTTTTCTATAACTTTTTATAAACAAAACCACTAATTAGAAAAGGCTAAAATATTATTTTCTAGTCAATAAAAATTTAAAAAAAATTAGAAAATAAATATAGGGTAGTCCGTCCCTCTTTTGTCTTTTCTTCTATATACTTTCATTTGTTTATTTTTTTTTCTATCTTTTTTTCTATAAATTTTTCTAAAAAAACCACAAATTAAAAAAAGGCTAAAATATTATTATCTAGTCAATAAAAAATTAAAAAATAAATATAGGGTAGTCCGTCCCTCTTTTGACTTTTCTTCTATATACTTTCATTTGTTTATTTTTTTTTCTATCTTTTTTTCTATAACTTTTTCTAAACAAAACCACTAATTAACAAAGGCTAAAATATTTTTTTCTAGTCAATAAAAAATTTTAAAAAAATTAAAAAATAAATATAGGGTAGTCCGTCCCTCTTTTGACTTTTTTTCTATATACTTTCATTTATTTAGTTTTTTTTCTATCTTTTTTTCTATAACTTTTTCTAAAAAAAACCACTAATCAAAAAAGTCTAAAATATTATTTTCTAGTCAACAAAAAATTTTAAAAAAATTAAAAAATAAATATAGGGTAGTCCGTCCCTCTTTTGACTTTTCTTCTATATACTTTCATTTGTTTAGTTTTTTTTCTAACTTTTTTTCTATAACTTTTTCTAAACAAAACCACTAATTAACAAAGGCTAAAATATTATTTTCTAGTCAATAAAAAATTTAAAAAAAATTAAAAAATAAATATAGGGTAGTTCGTCCCTCTTTTGACTTTTCTTCTATATACTTTCATTTGTTTAGTTTTTTTTCTATCTTTTTTTCTATAACTTTTTCTAAAAAAAACCACTAATTAACAAAGGCTAAAATATTATTTTCTAGTCAATAAAAAATTAAAAAATAAATATATGGTAGTCCGTCCCTCTTTTGACTTTTCTTCTATATACTTTCATTTGTTTAATTTTTTTTCTATCTTTTTTTCTATAACTTTTACTAAACAAAACCACTAATTAACAAAGGCTAAAATATTTTTTTCTAGTCAATAAAAAATTTTAAAACAATTAAAAAATAAATATAGGGTAGTCCGTCCCTCTTTTGACTTTTTTCTATATACTTTCATTTGTTTAGTTTTTTTTCTATCTTTTTTTCTATAACTTTTTCTAAAAAAAACCACTAATTAAAAAAGGCTAAAATATTATTTTCTAGTCAATAAAAAATTTAAAAAAAATTAAAAAATAAATATAGGGTAGTCCGTCCCTCTTTTGACTTTTCTTCTATATACTTTCATTTGTTTAGTTTTTTTTCTATATTTTTTTCTATAACTTTTTCAAAAAAAAAACCACTAATTAACAAAGGCTAAAATATTATTTTTTTAGTCAATAAAAAATTTCAAAAAAAATTAAAAAATAAATATAGGGTAATTTTTTTTCTATCTTTTTTTCTATAACCTTTTCTAAAAAAAACACTAATTAACAAAGGCTAAAATATTATTTTCTAGTCAATAAAAAATTAAAAAAAAATAAAAAATAAATATAGGGTAAAGTCGTCCCTCTTTTGACTTTCTTCTATATACTTTCATTTGTTTAGTTTTTTTTCTATCTTTTTTTCTATAACTTTTTATAAACAAAACCACTAATTAGAAAAGTCTAAAATATTATTTTCTAGTCAATAAAAAATTTTAAAAAAATTATAAAATAAATATAGGGTAGTCCGTCCCTCTTTTGACTTTTCTTCTATATACTTTCATTTGTTTAGTTTTTTTTCTATCTTTTTTTCTATAAATTTTTCTAAAAAAAACCACAAATTAAAAAATGGCTAAAATATTATTTTCTAGTCAATAAAAAATTAAAAAATAAATATAGGGTAGTCCCTCTTTTGACTTTTCTTCTATATACTTTCATTTGTTTAGTTTTTTTTTCTATCTTTTTTTCTATAACTTTTTCTAAACAAAACCACTAATTAACAAAGGCTAAAATATTATTTTCTAGTCAATAAAAAATTTAAAAAAAATAAATAAATAAATATAGGATAGTCCGTCACTCTTTTTACTTTTCTCCTATATATTTTCATTTGTTTAGTTTTTTTTCTATCTTTTTTTCTATAACTTTTTATAAAAAAAACCACTATTAAAAAAGGCTAAAGTATTATTTTCTAGTCAATAAAAATTTAAAAAAATTAAAAAATAAATATAGGGTAGTCTGTCCCTCTTTTGACTTTTCTTCTATATACTTTCATTTGTTTAGTTTTTTTTTCTATCTTTTTTTCTATAACTTTTTCTAAACAAAACCACTAATTAACAAAGGCTAAAATATTATTTTCTAGTCAATAAAAAATTTCAAAAAAATTAAAAAATAAATATAGGGTAGTTCGTCCCTCTTTTGACTTTTCTTCTATATACTTTCATTTGTTTAGTTTTTTTTTTCTATCTTTTTTTCTATAATTTTTTTCTACATTATAAATGACATTTAAAGTGTTTTTCATCTCTATGACTTTCCTCAAAATCCAAATGGAAATTGAGTTTCAAATATGTGTCATTATTTAGGGTTTTTAGGGTTTTATTTGTCCCGATCTTGTGAAAATGGTATACGGCTACCTCTTTTATTTTTTTTTATTTTTTATCTACATTCTAAATGACATTTAAAGTGTTTTTCATCTTTATGACTTTCCTCAAAATTCAAATGAAAATTGAGTTTCAAATATGTGCCATTATTTAGGGTTTTAAGGAATGTGTTCCGATCTTGTGAAAATGGTATACGGCTACCTCGTTTATTTTTTTTTAATTTTTTCTACATTCTAAATGACATTTAAAGTGTTTTTCATATCTATGAATTTCCTCAAAATCCAAATGGAAATTGAGTTACAAATATGTGCCATTATTTAAGATTTTTAGGGTTTTATGTGTCCCGATCTTGTGAAAATGGTATACGGCTACCTCGTTTATTTTTTTTTAGTTTTTTTCTACATTCTAAATGAAATTTAAAGTGTTTTTCATCTCTATGACTTTCCTCAAAATCCAAATGGAAATTGAGTTACAAATATGTGCCATTATTTAGGGTTTTAAGGAATGTGTCCCGATCTTGTGAAAATGGTATACGACTACCTCGTTTATTTTTTTCATTTTTTTCTACATTCTAAATGACATTTAAAGTGTTTTTCATCTCTATGACTTTCCTCAAAATCCAAATGGAAATTGAGTTACAAATATGTGCCATTATTTAGGGTTTTTAGGATTTTATCTGTCCAATCTTGTGAAAATGGTATACGGCTAACTCGTTTATTTTTTTTAATTTTTTTCTACATTCTAAATGGCATTTAAAGTGCTTTTTTTTTATCTCTATGACCTTCCTCAAAATCCAAATGGAAATTGAGTTACAAATATGTGCCATTATTTAGGGTTTTTAGGGTTTTATGTGTCTCGATCTTGCAAAAATGGTATACGGATACCTCGTTTATTTTTTTTAATTTTTTTCTACATTCTAAATGACATTTATTGTGTTTTTCATCTTATTGACTTTCCTCAAAATCCAGATGGAAATTGAGTTACAAATATGTGTCATTATTTAGGGTTTTAAGAAATGTGTCCCGGTCTTGTGAAAATGGTATACTGCTACTTGTGAATGTGGTGCCCAAATTTTTGTTTGGATTCACGTGAGTTTGAAGACATCCGAGTTTAATTTGAAAAACGGAGTCGCCACGCCATTTTGATTACCTCAAAACTTTGAAAAAAAGGTTTTTACTTGGGTTCGGAGGTTAAGTTACCCCTTGGGAAGAACGTTTGACGTTCACCCAAAGTGCCTTGCCGGAGCAAGTCTCCCAAGATTTCAGTAATCGTGCTTGCTTGCGTGCTTTCTTGTGTGCATGTGTTTGAGAAATAAGGGGGGAATGTCCCAAGTTGTCTTCCGGACGTACAAACCATTTGTTGGTTGTCGCTCGGGATTCCTTGGAATTTTATGTATTTGGGATTATGATCCCGTCCTCATCTTATGACTTGTGATCATCGCATTTTAACCTCGGGACCCTCGGGACTTGCGTGATCGAGAGAATGACTCTCTTTTGGTCAAAGATGAGGTTCTTTAGAAAAGGAGGGTTCTTAGCCCATCAATCCTACGCTTTAAGACGGTCGAGCTCGTATAGAGGCTTCATACTCTTTCTTAAGCGATAATCGGAGATATAGGGTTCAAGGTGTCCCTTTCTAAAGAGATATGGAACCTTTAATGGAAGGAACGATGTAAAGATAGGATCTTTTACACCGGTCCATTCCTAGGTTGGGGGATAGGGGAAATGCATAATGAAAAATGACTCTTTAATGAAAAGATGACATTTTTGGGTTGCAAATGATGCACTTTGTTTAAAGAAATAATCTTTATTGCAAATGATGCATAAAGATTTGATTTTTATGCAAATGATGCATTTTTGTTGAAGAAATTATGCATTCATTATGCAAATGATGCATAAAAATTGCATTTTGAAAAGCATATGATGCTAGTTTATGGTAAAGACATGGTCTTTAAAGCAAATGATGCTTGAACAAGGGATTTTGGATGCAAAGGATGCATTTTTATTGAAAAGATTGGATTTTTATGTGCAAATGATGCATAAAAATGACATTTTTATTTGAAAATGGGGGTTTTAGGTGCAAAGGATGCACCTTTATGAAAAAGACTACATTTTTATGACAAATGAGATCTTAATGCATGCAAAAGGGAAAGGGGGTGATAAAGATGTGATCTTTAACTATGAATGCCAAGTCCCAAGCAAGATATATGAATGCAATGAGCAAGTATATCAATTAAAAGCAAGGTTAGGGCGTGCGAGGTTACCAATTGCTTCCTTTGCTTCTTTGGTCGGAGCTAGGAGGAGAGGTTGGTCTTGGGTCTTCAAGGAGGAGGGAGATGACTTCTTTAGCTTCTTCTTCACCTTCTTGAGCCTTCACCAATATTCTTCACGTCTTGGGAGTGACTGAGTGTATTGCTATGGATTGTGTGTATTGTTGTTGTGTCTTGAAATGGGTAGAGGAGGGCTCTATTTATACGTAGTCTGGATAAGGCTAATGAAGCCGTGCGGCTAGGGACAGAGAGATAATGCAGCCGTGCGGGCTTATCCATTGTGACTCAGCATTTCTAGAACCATGCAAGGTGGCAAATTCTAGAACCCTCTTCCTAATTAAGAAAAACGTGTTTTCTTAATTAGGAAGGCTCCCTTCAGCCCTAATTTAATTTTGGACTTTGTTCGTAACATTCTAACACTAGGAAGGTCCCGGGGAATTACCGAAACTTACCGAAATTGCCGGGAAATTTAACCTAAGGCATGAGCCGATTTGGGTACTTACAAGCCCCTCGGCAACGTCACTTGCAAGGCGAGTGGGGTTGTCGATAGAAAAGGATCCGATCCTGGTGAATGCCGAGACGGATTGGGTGACCGAGGTGGTCGAGTGGTGAACCTCTGGAAGGCTACCTACGTATCCCGGAGGAATCAAGCCAGCCGTAGTTCGAGATTAGGATCCGGCGGGGAGGAAGAAGAAACCGGTCTCTTCTTTGGGGAAATAGAAGAGAAAATGACCTAGGAGGTCAAGCAATTGATCCTACTGGGGATATGCTAGGAGTGACCAAGGTGGTCGGATATCTGAACCTCTATGAGGGGCTGCTTTATCGCTGAGGAGTGACAAAGAAACAGGGTGACCAAAGTGGTCGAATGGCTGGACCTTTTATAAAAGGCTACCTACGTATCCCGGAGGAATCAAGCCTTGATCGTAGTTCAAGCATCACTAGATAGTTAGGAACGATGTCTAGGATTCTTGAGATTTTGACAATTAATGGAGGCTGTCACCTGATTGACAATTACTGGAGGATGTCACCTGATTGACAATTACTGGAGGATGTCACCTGATTGAAACTAGAGCTTACGTCACTATCGAGTGGATAGAGGTAGCTAGAGTTTGGTGAACTTGAGCATACGTCTCAATCTCTTTCGAATCAGAGATACGGGTTGCTAAAGTTTGAAAAACTTGAGCATACGTCTCAATCTCTTTCGAATCAGAGATATGGGTTGCCAGAGCATACGTCTCAATCTCTTTCGAATCAGAGATATGGGTTGCCAATGACTTGAGCATACGTCTCAATCTCTTTCAAATCAGAGATATGGGTTGCCAAAGTTTGAATGGCTTAAGCATACGTCACTATTCGGGATAGAGGTAGCTTAAGTTGATAGAAACTTGAGCGTACGTCACTATTCGGGATAGAGGTAGCTTAAGTTGATAGAAACTTAGCATACGTCACTATTCGGGATAGAGGTAGCTTAAGTTGATAGAAACTTAGCATACGTCACTATTCTGGATAGAGGTAGCTTAAGTTGATAGAAACTTAGCATACGTCACTATTCGGGATAGAGGTAGCTTAAGTTGATAGAAACTTGAGCGTACGTCACTATTCGGGATAGAGGTAGCTTAAGTTGATAGAAACTTAGCATACGTCACTATTCGGGATAGAGGTAGCTTAAGTTGATAGAAACTTGAGCGTACGTCACTATTCGGGATAGAGGTAGCTTAAGTTGATAGAAACTTGAGCGTACGTCACTATTCGGGATAGAGGTAACTTAAGTTGAGAGAAACTTGACAATTCGGAGGTTGTCACCTAGCGTTATCCCGTTATAACGGAATTAACGGAGGTGACTGGGAATAGAGCTTGATTGCTAAAGAGATAAGGGATATTTTCTGAAAAAGATGTTATCTTGGTTAAAAGATAACGGAAATTGCATGCCCAAGTGGAAGGTCCAGGGGCAGGATTGTAATTTATGCTCAGAGCGAATGAAGCCGCCCGGCATGAGATGGAGAAAAAGGAGCCGTACGGCTAGAGACCTGTTTTTTCCAGATTATTTAAAACAGGTTTGAACGGGCATTGGGCATTATTGCCACCCAAGAACTGCCGAGGAAGAGAGAGGAGAAGGGAGAGAAATTTTGAAATTCCTTCAATTCCCTTTGGCTCTACTGATTTGGAATGGATCCGGAGGGGAATCCAATGCCGAGGCAAGCTAGAAGGAACATCTCCGCGGCTGCTAGATGGAGGAGGAAGGAGCTCGTTCGGACGGAGAGGAAGTATGACTTCCTTACGCCTCCATCGGAGCTCTATCCGGGGAGAAGGGAGCATAAATCAACGAACCCTCGATCGGTTGGGGTAAGCATTCTCATTTTGCTCAAATCCGTCGATTTTGCTTGATTTTTGAATGATTTAGGGCTTGACCCGAACTTAGGAATTTTCTAGGATTTTCTTAGGATTTTTGAATGATTTTGAGATGCATGAACAACCTATGAGGCTAAGAATATGCATGTGCAATTTATTTGATGAAAATTATGAGAATGACTCACTTTTTTCTCGCAAATGAAGTAAGAATGAGAATTGTCTAAATATGAGACGGAGTTCTTGCCTTGTGCTAGAACTAGGTCAAAATTCTGATTTTCAATGAGAAAACATGATTTTGGAAGATGAAAATGATTCATGCATGCCATTTTATTTGAAAAATAATGCTTACGTGCAAAGAATCGTGAAAATTATGATTTTGTGCCATAGGAAAGCAACGTGCTTAAAATGACGCATTTCAAATGATGAAAGTCACGTTTTTGATGCAAAAGATGCTAAAAAGACTTGTGTGAATGCTTTTCTTTTGAAAACATGTGCACTTTCGTGAATATATGCATGCTTTTGAAAATGATGAATGATTGACACTTCTTTTTTTTGATGTGCTTGTCTACAGGAGAACAAGTCTAGAGGACCATCTGAGATAGCGGTCAGGCTTTGGCAGAGGATGCCGGATTTTGAGAAGAATGGGGTGAACCCCAAGAATTTGGTGAGGGCTACCGGTCTGGACGCGTTTGTGGAGGCCATCGGCACGGGATTCACATCACGTCTAAGAGCAAGGGCTTGGTCCAGGCCCTATCTCGAGTTTTGGTGGACTCTACTCATAGCTTCCACCCGAGCCGGGGAGAGCGACAGGACTCCTGCCGATTTCACAGCCTATTACCGGCCTACGCTCACCGGGAGGCCCGTGACTTGGAGAGACCACATTACGCCCGAGGAGTTCCAGGCTTTGGTTGGGTTTGAGCCGATTCCCAAGGGGCCGGGATGGAGACGAGGAACGTCGAGGTGGCGCCGTAATCGCATGCGTAACTTTGCCGCTAATGATGTGGATCGCCAAGACTGCTAGAGCATTCATATGGTTGATGCTATCAGCCACCATCTTTGCTAATTCCGGGACGCCGGCCATGACTTGCCTCCTCGACTCTCTGGAGGATGTTGATGGGATAGGGACGGTCTCGGGGAGAGGCCGGATTGGCGGAGCTCTACTTCTCGTTGGACATGTACGAACAAAGCCGCTTCCATGGACTCGGCTTCTCATTTGCCCTTGAGGTAGCCTCCTTTCTTTCTCTTTTTCTTTTTCTCGTCTTGAGACTTTTATGAGGGAGAGAATGACCTTTGATGCTTTGAATATGCAGCCCGGTTCTCGCGAGGTGATCGGGTTCTTTCCTTGGAACCAAGCAGAGTGATATCACCATTTTCCCCGCGATGGTTCGCCGGAGGGGAGATGTGAGGGATAGGTTCACTGGGAAGACCCGGATCACTTTCGACTACAAGATGGTGAAGCCCGTGCTCAACAAGGATGGACCGAGATGGAGTGGACTTCTACCCCGGCGTATCCTGAGATTTTGGCCGGGAGATGCTATTGAGGTGACGAGGCAGGAGGTGGCTCACTGGGCCGACTTGCGACATCATATACTGGGACCGTTTCTCGAGGCAAAGATGGTCATGTCCCTCCATTGGACGCCATTACTCCACATGATCCTCCAAAGACGGATGCCGCAGCCTGTGGACCGGCGTGCGGATGAGATTGAGAGGTACCTGTGGAGGTATAGCCGCGGAGGAGTATTTTGATATGGGTACCCCTACGCCGTGTTTGTGGAGCAGCGCCCGAGGACGCCACGTAAGCCGACGAAGCCGGCGGTCACTCGTGGATATGGGGAGGATGAGCCTCATCGACCCGCCTATCCCTCCCGCACACCTCTCATATGTCGTACACCTGAGTACCGAGGAGGATGAGGATTCCCGTCCTCGACACGAGGGAGCCCCAAGATACCCCCGCCACCCGATAGCACCGCAGTATACTCTTAGGGTCTTATTCCCTTTTAGCTTTCGCATTTTCTCGCTTTTTGCAATTTTCTCGAGATTTTTCCGAGATTTTCTCGAAATTTTCTTTTCTTTTCTCTGTGGTTCCAGCTCGCACCTATGACAGTTGGTCGTGCAATGTGGCCGGAAAGACGTGTGCCGATCCTTCGTCAAGAAGCCGGCTCGCGCTACTAAAGCGTCAACAAGCGTGCAGGAGCCTCGTGCGCAAAAGGAGGCATGCTCGGGGCGCAAAGATCCTCTTCCTCGGCTTCGGAGTACTCATCCAAAGGCTGTGCCTCGTGGGCGAGGTCCTAATGCTGATATCTTGGAGCAACACTGGCGGAGTACGAGCACGACAACATCCCTCTTTCCGATGCGAGCGACCAGAGGACGTGATGAGAGAGCCTAGCGTCTATGAGCCGAGCAAACATGAGGAGGAAGAAGAATCGGAGGCCTAGGAGGTCTCTAGAGTAGATTTGGAACAAAACAAACAATGAACACTTTTTATGCACAACTTGTTTATTTTTTGCTTTATTTTGACGCCGATGGGGCGAAGACATTGTACTTATGTTTTATTTACTTTTCTAATTTATGCTTTTTCAATTTGCATATTATCTGAGCCTTGGGGCGATTTTTTGCTTGGAATTGGGGCTGAAACTGGGCCAAAATGATTTATAATGGTGTATAAATGCTTGAATGGCTTCTCGGATATGTTTTTGTACAGGTTTTGGTTGAAAAAGTGGGGTGAAAACTCCCTTGGGCAGCAATCTTGGTTGCCGCAGAATTTTTTTTCGCAGAGGGCTAATGTAGCCGTGCGGCATGGCCTTGAGGGCAAATGAAGCCGTGCGGCTCACGCCTGTCTCGAACCGGTTATTTTCTCGAATAAAAGCAAGGCTTGGCCATTTCATTTCATTTTCACTCTAGACTTGTCCCAATTGTTCCTGCAGCACATTTTGGACCTAAAAGCACCATCTTTGATCATTTTGCGATGGAGAAGCCTGTCAGATTGCAAAGGGGGAAGCGAGACCATTTTCTATCCGGTTTTCAATCTTGGGCGAGACATAACTTCCAAAATCACAAGGGGCCGCTTGATTCTTCCTTCAAGATCAAGTATTTATGGCATTTGAGGGATCTCCCGCCCGATTGGGACTCCGTTGAGAGCCGCAAAGAAAGTTCCGGGACGTCCGAGACATGTTTATCGCTTTTCTTACAACGAAATCGTCCCAACGCATGAAGACTTCAGTAGCCTTGATTGGGGGTCCCGAGACCGAGGCTATATCTATTCCGCTGATCGGAGACGTGCCGGTGGCGGTAAAGCTTGCATCTTTTCTGCAGATTCCTTTGGGAGAGGCCGAGGAGATGATGGTTGCTTCTGACAGATTGACCTTCGAGATCCCGGGCAGGTTTGGATCTCCGCCTATGGCTGCTACCATGGTGGCTATGGACGCATTTATCCTTTGCGTCTTTTCTCGTTCGTTTACCGCCGAGTCCGTGGGGATTTGTCACGGTGGTCTCCCGGACATGGTCGAGACCGCAGTGGCCGGGAAGGATATCGTCCCACCGGTTTTTGGGGGAGACTTTGCATGGGATCGACAGGATGGCTCGGGAGACCATTTCATGAGGTCCGGGAGTCCGGCTATGTTGACTTTGTGGCTGCAGGAGAGGCTCGGCTTTGCCTCGGGGCTTTACCGACTCTGCCCTCGGGTGATTTCTGAGAGGTGCACCTAGGCAAACAGGAACAGGGTAGCCGGGAGCCGATGATGGCTAGGCTATCCACTTCGTACATCCGTTGGTGGATACCTCATTGGAGGTTGCATCAGAGGATATTTCAGAGTCCTATGCCGTGAGGGTTCCGTGATTCTCGCCGGTCATCCTTCTACATACCCCGCTTAGTATCCAGCAGCTTGGGGCTTTACAGAGCTATTGAGTGATTGGGGGACATCCGGACCATGGAGGTGGTGTCATTGGATATGAGGGATCCAAACAGCCTTCTCTTTCTTCTCGAGGGCTTGGACATACGCCGCTTTCCCACCCTGTGGCTATCTTCAGAGCGTGAAGAGTACCATTTTGACCACGCCTACTTGGACCGGTACGAGAGGGAGACGGGAGCGACTCAGTCATCTTGGAGGAGAGACGTCGAGCCTTATTGGGAGCCGACCGTGACTCGAGCAGACTTTTGAGGGAGACCGAGGCTAAGGCGAGTCGCCATAACCAATGTGTGACTTGGTCGTGGATATGGAGGCTCGGTACAAGAGGTTGTCCGAGGTCGCTCCTTTGACTGAGGCTCAGAGGGAAGAGGTGCGGACTCGTGCTCGGATAGAGAGAGCACTTATTGACACGGGTTTGGTGGAGGCTCCAGTGAGGATACCAGAGGTCGGGATGAGGGATATCGACATTATTGAGAAGAAAAGGAAGAAGACTCGACGAGGCCGAGGAAAAGGGAAGAAGACTGAAGAAGACTCAGCGAATGACGACTGACAAGTCTTTTCTCAAGATCCTCTTATTGCCATTTGCAAACACATTAGTTTATTTAGGCATTTTATTGTATTTTAGATCTTTTAGCAGGTTAGCAGAGTCAAGAGGTAGACCGTGCTTGAACTCATCAAGAAATTTTTGACTTGTAATGAACAAGAAATATTATCTTAGAAATTAGTCAAGACACATTTCATGGAAATTCAAATGTCTTTTTTTTTTTATTGATCAGGACACATTTCATGGAAACTTAATCGTCCTTTTTATTGTTTAGACCGAACCATATATGGCTGCCTACGTTCCCCTTTTACAAGAAAGGCTAAGGGGCTCAGGTCTTCGTAGTTCATTCCGTGAACTAATTTTTTCATGTGCACTCGTTTTTTGCCTAGACCGCCCTTTTTGGGGTTTTCACTTAGCCGGGCATTACTCTTTTTGCACTAAGATTTTTTTTCTTTTTTTTTTTTATGTGCAACCCTCGTCTTTTGCCTAGACCGCCCTTTTTGGGGTTTTCACTTAGCCGGGTATTACTCTTTTTTGCACCTTTTTTTTTTTTTTATTATATTTTTTTTTTTTTTTTTTAGACATAGTATCTTTTGAGCTTATCACCGTTGATCGGGTGGACAAAGGGATTGCCGTCCAAGTCTCGCAAGCTTCATTGCTCCTCCCGACAAGATCTTCTCGCACTACATAAGGGCCGATCCAAACGGGTTCCCATTTTCCCAGGGGGTTGTCTCTGGTAGGGGGCTTTACTTTCAAAGACTAAGTCACCCTCTTTGATGTCTCCGGCCTTGACCTTTTTATCAAACGCTCTAGCCATTCGCCTCTCGGTAGGCTCGGGTGTGCTCCATGGCTTTGAGCCTTCTCTCATCGAAAGGTGGCTAACTCATCATGCCGGCCGCGTAGCCATTCTACTTCGTTGACACCTGCTTTTCCAGAGGACCCTTAATGACGGGATTTCCAACTCCACCGGTAACACTGCTTCCATCCCGTAAGTTAGGGCAAAAGGAGTTTCTCTTTTGTGGTCGTTTCGACAGACGTTCGTAGCCCCAGAGTGCTAGGTGCAGCTTTTCGGGCCAATCACGACCACGGGTGGCCATCTTCCTGATGATCCGCTCGAGTGTCTTATTAGCAGCCTTCCACACTCCATTGGTCCGAGGTCTCGTACGGGGACGACTTGTGGCGAGTAACTCGAGTTCTCGACAGCCAGCCTATCGCAGCCTCCTTTGAAGTGTGACCCATTATCGAAATGATTTCGTTGGGCACCCCATATCTCGCACATTATGTTTTCTTAGATGAACTGGGCCACTTTTCTCGGAAGTGAGGACCTTGTAGGACTTGGCCTCTACCCACTTGGTGAATAGTCGATGGCTACCAACACGAACTCGTGCCCATTGCTTCCCGTCGGGCTATTTTCCCTATCACGTCAATACCCCAAGTTGCAAACGGCCAAGGAGTCGTCATGCAAGACAGTCATGAGGTGGGAGTTGGCAAACCGCCGGCACTTGTCGCAGTTCTGACGTGCTGACGCAGCCTGCCTCCATGGAGATCCAAGAGTATCCCATTCTCGAGGATCACTTGCATCGTGGCTCGCATTCATGTGAGGACCGCAAGGACCATTGTGGGCTTCGGTCATCAACTCTCTCGGCTCTTTCTTGAGTGACACATAAGAGGAGTGGTCCTTGATAGCATTTTTTGTACAAAGTTGCCTCCTAGGATGACATAATGGGAGGCCAGCCTTTTAAGGGCTCGCAAGCTTTTGGCTCGACACCTTCTTTTGGTCTACCTTCTTCGTCTCCGAAAGCCGACTCTCCGTCTTTGAGGAATTGGTAACTGATTGTACCAACGTTCCTTTATAGGCTCGGGTCCTGTGTCCACTTCACAACAAGGTCAGCTTCTCTTCTACCCACTCAAGGGCTTTATGGCTTTTCCCTCGGGATCTCTACCAATGAGGCTAGAGTAGCTAGGGCATCTCGCGAACTGCTCTTTTCCCTCGGCAAGTAGTGGAAAGTCACTTCTCCGAACTATCCAATAACTCCTCCATATGGGCATGATACCGTTGCAGATTAGGGTCCACAGCCTTCCACTTGTTGGAGACTTGGTTGATGATCGTGGCCGAGTCTCCGTAAACTTCGAGCTCCTTGACATTTCTTTTCTAAGGCAGCCTCCAAACCAAAGCAATGCAGCTTCATACTCGGCGACATTGTTCGTGGCAGAAAGTTCAACTTGAGGGCTATGGGGTATGCTCATCTTTCGGATCGACCAATAGCATTCCTACACCATTTCCTCTTTTGTTAGCGGCTACGTCAAAGAACAATTGCCATCTATTCTCGTGCTCTACCGCAAAGATCCCTTCATCTCGGGAATTGGGGTTCGTGCCCTCTCGTCTTCATTACTAGGGAAGTTCGCCAGTGATCTCGACAATGCTTGACCCTTGATGGCTTTTCCGGTCACATAGTTGATGTCGTATTCGCCAAGAAGAAGGACCACTTCGCTAAACGCATCGAGAGGGAAGGCTTGTCAAAGATGTACTTGATAGGGTCCATTTTCGAGACCAAATTCACAGGTGGGCTTGCATATAATGCTTCAATTTGCCGACTACCTGCACTCCGCCCCCGCATGTGTCTTTTCACATGCCGAGTAATTGAGCTCACTCCCGTAGCTTCCGGCCGACAAAGTAAATGGCGTTTTCTACCCGAGAGTCTTTCTTTTCCCGAGCAAGCATAGCCCCAACCGCCGTGTTCGTGACAAAGTGAGATAAAGTAGAAGAGGCTTCCTTACGTCTATGTGGGGGCATAGTACCGGGGATGTACTAAGTATGCCTTGATCTGGTCAAAGGCATCTTGGCATTCTTCGGTCCATTCTCGTGTCCACATTCTTCTTCATGAGCTTGAAGATGGGCTCGCACATAGTGGTCAACCGATTGACGAAACGGCCGATGTACCGCAATTTACCCATGAAGCTCTTGACTGCTTTGGGTTTGAGGTGGCCTCATATCCATGATGGCTTTGATCTTTCTGGGGTCAACTTCTATACCTCGCTCCGTGACCATATACCCAAGCACTTTTCCCTTGTCACTCCGAAGGTGCATTTGGCGTGGTTTAGTCTCATGGAATGCCGTCTCAACCTCTCAAAGAATTTTCGTAGGTCAACAAAGTACCGCCCACCCTCTCCTTTGGAGTGGATTATCATATCATCTACGTATACCTCAATCTCCTTGTGGATCATGTCATGAAAAAGCGCGGCCGCCCTTGGTAAGTAGCCCCGGCATTCTTGAGCCCGAATGGCATTACCGTATAACAAGAGGTTCCCCACGGTGTGGTGAAGGCCGTCTTTTCTTGGTCTTCCTCGGCCATCTTGATCCGGTTGTAGCTCGCAAAACCATCAACGAAGGATTTGACTTCGTAATTGGCAAAGTGGAGTCCACCAGATGTCTATGTTTGGCGTAGGGTAGTCGTCTTTGGGCCGGCCTTGTTCGGATCTCGGAAATCCACACGGCGGCGCACCTTCCCATCGGCCTTGGTTACGGCCACGATGTTGGACAACCATGTCGGGTATTCAATGACTACGATGAACCCTACCCGCAAAGAGCTTCTCAATTTCTTCTTTGACTGTAGAGACCATTCCGCTTAATCTTTCTCGCCGCTTTATCGCTTAGCATCTCGGTGCTGCTAGAGGGATTCTCGTGTTCTACTATCGAACCGTCTAGCCCCGGCATATCCTTGTATGACCATGCAAACACGTCGACGTATTCTCTCGAGCGGCTCGATCAATCCGTCCCTTTCAACCCCCGGAAGAAGCTTCCAACTGTGTCTCTTTAGGTTCCTCAATAGTACCCAAGTTCACACTTATCAAAACCTCCTCGGCAGCCTTGGGCCCGGTTTTCCTCTTTTTCGAAACCTCGCTTAAAGATTTCTTTAATGTATTGTTCGTTTAGTGTGTTTGCATCTTGTTCAAATGATTCATTATTAACTGTTGTTAAGTTTTGAGTTAATTTATCATTTGTTAAGTTGGAAATAAGAGGATAATCAAAAAGATTTGTCATTTCATTCAAAATAAGGGGAAAGATGACATCGATTACATTTTCATAATCTTCAGCGTGAGGCCTTCGGACGACTCGAGGACTGGAATTCAAAGATTCCCGACTCGACCGAATAGACGCCACCGACTCTGGACCCTACGCTACTTATTGACTCGAGGGGGACTTGACAAGGGTTGGACCGGGATCTCACTCCTTCTTACCGTTGCCCTGGGAGTAGCAGCCTTGCCGCCGTTGTTCGTAAAGTTGGAGACTTCAAACCGATCAAAAGCTTGCCGGAAATCATTGATGTGCCGGTACTGTGGAAAGATGGTGAGGGGAACTAAAGTAACTTGTTGCAATCTTTCGCCTAGCTCTTCCGTAGCGACCGGACTCATTGACCGTGCTCGGCTCATTTTGTCGACGCACCGCCGATAGGTCATCTTTTCTTTGCCAATCTTTGATACCACCACCTTGTCAAGTATAGCCAATAGGAGGGTTGGCTTGAATGATGCCGATAAAGTCTTCTTCGGGAGAGACTTTGATCCTTCCCCGATTGGCCAAATACTCTATAGGCTTTCGTCAGATTCGTCTTCCGGATCTGCTAGCTTTTTGTTGAATCTTACAATGGCAACAAACTCGTAATTTTCTACTTCAAGAGGATCACCGATCATAGGGATATCAGCCGGACTATGCTTGGGGTGACGGGTTCCCCGACAGTTCCTTGGCATAACCGACATAGTAGTCGAACTTGCCCGAAGGCTCTCCCAAAGTTCCTACGCTCTTGTCCCCAAACTTCGTATCTTTCCTTAAGCTTCGCCGTGTGGACTTTCTCTTCTTCTTCTTCCTTGAAGGAGCGTCCTCATTGATCCATTCTTGATACTCATACTCTAAGCAAGCTTCACAATCACATACATCATACCGTATGTGAGGCTTTGGTTGAACTGGGATAGCCCCTCCAACCGCTTGGTCATTACCGTTGTGGATTACCATGTTGGCCATTTTGACACCGAAAAGCCGACAAAACCGAGGATTCTCGCGAACCTGTCCGAGGATTCTGCGCTAACAAGTCGCCGACCCGGTGTTCTCACCCACTTCTTTCTCGCCAAGGGAAAGGGATAGGAAAGGTTTAGACTCGGGGTAGGTGTTTAGTCAAGGCTCGTGCAATATGCAAATTAGAATCTTCAAGTTTACTTAAAAGTGTCTTTTATTAATATCTATTTGGTTGGAAAAGGGATTCTCGCCCTTCTTTTTCACAACTACTCTAGATCCTGGATCAGTGGGTTCCGTCACTACGTCTATAAGCCCCTCGTATTCCACCTGTATTTCGACCTCCCAGGGTGGACAGCCCCCGACGAGGGTCCTATAGGGCACGCGGATCCCACCGACCGAGAGTAAAGAACGCTCCTATCGGGTCTAGCGGGTCATAGGACCTTTCAACGCACGAGCGATGCGGATTATAGTCAAGGAAATACCGGGAAAGTCTCGTCTCTCTGCCTTGACGGATCCTTGGCAGAGTTTCGCTTGACCGAATGACGGTTTCTGACTTTCGGTAATGTCCGAGAGAATAATAGGCATGGGTCGGGCAGTAAAAAGTCGGATGACACGGTGTCATATTGAACTTCGTTGCATACACGGTGCGTGGGTCGGAATCGAAGTCAATACCGGTCAAGATCTTGCCAATTATTCCTTGTCGGAATCTTGGCAGAGCTTCGCTTGAGCGAAAGATCTTTTGATTTTTGGCAAAGACTCGGTCTTGACTCTTACGCATTCCGTGCGGGTCAAGGTCAATAGTCAATGTCGGAGTCAAGATCCCACCGATTTTTCCTTGTCGGAATTTCGGCAGAATTTCGCTTGAGCGAAAATCTTGGCTTCCGTTATGAGCTAAGGCTTGACCTTTACGTGGGTATGCAACTGGGCTATATGACACGGACTAGACCAAAAACCAACCAAAAGTCACGGTTTTTTGAAACGTGTGACACGGACTGTGCATTGGTCGACACTGGCTGCCATGGGGAGGTTGGGATGATTCCGTGCGCGCCCGGGAGCATCGTAAGGCTATCCGTGATCGCACTGTAACCACCCTCGGGTTTGAAGGACGTGCGTGCAAAGTGCAGTGATATATCAAGTGCGCGTAGTGTGCGGTCTCCTAAAAATGTTCCTTTTTGAGTTAAAACAGAGATTTTCATGAATGTGTTTTAAAGCAATGATTTTCGGGACGGGGAAAATGCAACACGTAAGCACGTAAATTTTCTCGGGAGCCCCGCCGCCATGAAGCCGAGTAGCCCCAAGCCGCTAGGACCGCCAGATTAACCATGATTTTTCCCGGTGGAATTGCCACTGAGGTCGCCCGGTCAGAATCCAAGGAGGATTGAGCCGTACGACTGCATGGATCAATTTTCCAGGTTCCACTCCTTTTTCTATTTTTCGGGTTGTTTCCCGTTTCAAAGTATGCACAGATTCCAAGATGCAAATGATGCAATGCATGGTAAAGAAAGCAAGCACGATTAATGAAATCGGCGATGGGAGTCTAACCCGCTCAAAGGGAAAAGCTTTCTTTTATTTTTTTCAAAATTGTTTTTTCGAAAAGGGATACTGGTACGTGGATTGTTAAACCACCGGTTATCCCAACTCCCACGTCAGGGAGTGTACAGGAAGGGTAAGTGGTTTCCACCTATATACCGAGTATCGATTTTTTTGTTTTAAAAATAAAAGCTTTTCTCCTTTGGGATTTCCCCAGCGGAGTCGCCAAACTGTGAATGTGGTGCCCAAATTTTTGTTGGATTCACGCGAGTTTGAAGACATCCGAGTTTAATTTGAAAAACGGAGTCGCCACGCCATTTTGATTACCTCAAAACTTTGAAAAAAAGGTTTTTACTTGGGTTCGGAGGTTAAGTTACCCCTTGGGAAGAACGTTTGGCGTTCACCCAAAGTGCCTTGCCGGAGCAAGTCTCCCAAGATTTCAGTAATCGTGCTTGCTTGCGTGCTTTTTTGTGTGCAAGTGTTTGAGAAAAAAAGGGGGGAATGTCCCAAGTTGTCTTCCGGACGTACAAACCATTTGTTGGTTGTCGCTCGGGATTCCTTGGAATTTTATGTATTTGGGATTATGATCCCGTCCTCATCTTATGACTTGTGATCATCGCATTTTAAACCTCGGGACCCTCGGGACTTGCGTGATCGAGAGAATGACTCTCTTTTGGTCAAAGATGAGGTTCTTTAGAAAAGGAGGGTCCTTAGCCCATCAATCCTACGCTTTAAGACGGTCGAGCTCGTATAGAGGCTTCATACTCTTTCTTAAGCGATAATCGGAGATATAGGGTTCAAGGTTGTCCCTTTTCTAAAGAAATCGTGAACCTTTAATGGAAGGAACGATGTAAAGATAGGATCTTTTACACCGGTCCATTCCTAGGTTGGGGGAATGGGGGAAATGCATGATGAAAAATGACCCTTTAATGAAAAGATGACATTTTTGGTTTTAGCAAATGATGCTTTTTGATTGAAAGAAATGATCTTTATGCAAGTGATGCGTAAAGATAGGATTTTTATGCAAATGATGCATGAAAAAGGTTTTTTGAATGCAAAGGATGCATTTTTATTGAAAAGATTGGATTTTTATGTGCAAATGATGCATAAAAATGACATTTTTATTTGAAAATGGGGGTTTTAGGTGCAAAGGATGCACCTTTATGAAAAAGACTACATTTTTATGACAAATGAGGTCTTAATGCATGCAAAGGGGAAAGGGGGTGATAAAGATGTGATCTTTATGAATAAATGCCAAGTCCCAAGCAAGATATATGAATGCAATGAGCAAGTATATCAATTAAAAGCAAGGTTAGGGCGTGCGAGGTTACCAATTGCTTCCTTTGCTTCTTTGGTCGGAGCTAGGAGGAGAGGTTGGTCTTGGATCTTCAAGGAGGAGGGAGGGAGCTTCTTGGCCTTCTTCTTCACCTTCTTGAGCCTTCACTAATATTCTTCACGTCTTGGGAGTGACTGATTGTGAGTGTATTGCTATGGATTGTGTGTATTGTTCTTTCTGAAATGGGTAGAGGAGGGCTCTATTTATAGGCAGTCTGGATAAGGCTAATGAAGCCGTGCGGCCAGGAGCAGCGAGCTAATGCAGCCGTGCGGCATTATCCATTGTGACTCAGCATTTCTAGAACTATGCAAGGTGGCAAATTATAGAACCCTCTTCCTAATTAAGAAAAACGTGTTTTCTTAATTAGGAAGGCTCCCTTCAGCCCTTAATTTGATTTGGACTGTTCCAGAACATTTCCGGAACACTAGGAAGGTCCGGGGAATTACCGGGAAACTTACCGAAATTGCCGAGAAATTTAACCGGAAGGCATGAGCCAGATTTGGGTACTTACAACGTCGCAGGTCAAGCCTCTCAAGATCCTCCGCTCCACGGTCCATCTCTCGGCACCCTTCAGCTGCTCCACATCAAAGCGGTCCCAGGGGTAGAATATGATCCCCTCATCTGTCTCAGCCCTCGTCAAAGGCAGACAATCCGAGTATTTGAGGGTCGTGCGCCCCCTAGAACCTTTCTTCTCCCGGGCATACTTGGACCAAGAAAGCATGGCCGGATACGCCCCGATGTACTCCGCCGGCTGCCGCCACATCGTGATGTGAAAGAACTCTAGATCCCATACCTACGAAAGGAAAAGGTCAAATCAATTAAGTGCGAGAAAGAATACGTGCTTAAAGTGAAGAGGGAAAGCAAAAATGAAAGCTTGTACCTCCAGCGGGAACTCGAAGCACGTCAAAGAGCTGACAGCCTTCCGGCTATATCGATCCAGAGCAAAATATAGCTCTGCCAGCCCTGCCTCTCCCCAAGATACCTCTCCAGCCATCCCCACGTCCTCCAAGGACCTCAGCAAAGCAAAAACAGCCGTCCCCTCGGCATGTCCAAAAAGCGTGCTCGAAAATGCAAACCATAAAAAGGCCCTAGCAATCTGCTCAGCGCCTATCCTCTCATCCCCAGCCTCGTAGCTCCCAATACTCTCCACGATCTTCCCGTGGACCACAACGTACTCCATCCCCATCCCCTTTTTGGGAATAGGGGAGAATCCTAGAAGGGCCTGCAAATCCAGATCACTGTAGCCGTCTCTCCACTCAATGCTCCGTCCTTTAAAGGACATGCCCGTAATCGCGGCGTAGTCAGAAGGTGTGACCGTGGCCTCGCCCCAGAAAAAATGGAATGTGTGGATCACGTCCCACCAATGCTGTGCCAAGGCAAAGATCAGGCCCTTACTCTTGGGGAACTTGACCAACCCCCTCAAGCACTCGATGAACTCGTACAATCCAGTCTCAATGACGATCTGTCTAGGACTCATCATCGCTCCTCTGCCCAAAACCGGAAGCCGGTCCCACTAGTAAATCACAGACTCCACCGATTCCCGAGTCTTCATCTTGTTCAGCTGCTCCGTCATGAAACTGTTTCCGCCCTGCAATTAAAAAAAAAAGGGGGGGGGGAAACAAAAATGTCAAAAAAAAAAAAATTCATTTGGCATTTGCATTAAAAAAAAAAAAAGCATACACATGTGTAAAGTTTTGCAGAAAATCGGGCAGCATAACAGCATACAACGGATCTAGCCCCATTTTTCTCGCACAATAGAAAAGAGTTTTTTTTTTTCAGCAAATACCATTCATTCATTCATACATGAAAAAAGCATCGAGTCAGCGGAAACAAAAATCCATCCCACTTTTCAAAAAAAAAAAAAAATCCTATACATGCATACATTCATGTCATTGCAACAAAAAAAAAAGGAGGGGGTTCGTCCCGGATTCGGGCGAATTTTTATCATCTCATATTTCAAAAATGGCAAAAATGCCCATTCTTTTCAAACACAATGCATACACTCATGCAAATCTCAATTTCAAATGTCAAGAACATCATTTTCAAATTTCAAATCACAATTTTCGAATTTAAATTACAAATTTTGAATTCAAAAAAAAAAAATGGCGAAAATGCCAATTCTTTTTCCAAATAAAATGCATATTTGGGTCACCCATATACTCATTACAACATGCAAAGCCAAAATTCAAAGCCAAGAACATAATTTTCGGATTTTTAAATGCCATTTTCGGATCTTAAAATTTTTTTTTACCAAAAATCAATTTCAAACAAAAATCAACAAAGGAAGTGAAGAGATTCGAAGTATACCGTTCGGAGACTCGGATCAGTGGCCCAATGTTGCCACGCATCGGGGTATGGCTCCTCCGCAATCGATTGCGAAAGTGTGTAATGCCTCCTCATTCGAACGAGCTCTAATCGTCTCTCCGCGACGGGGCCACGTCCTTGGCCTTGAATGGCTACTCCCGCGTGTTCCATTGCTCGAAAAATCAAAGAAAACGGAAGATTTTTGAAGCTTTTCTTGGCTAACAATGGCTTCCCCTCGGTTTTCTCTCTCTGCTCTCGAAAACTGAAAAGAAAAGGTGAGGAAGAAGGGGAAGGGCGGCGGCCCTTCATTTAAACCAGCCTGGGATACATTCCCCTCCGCGCGAACAGAACCGAGGTGGCAAAAAGACCATTTTGCCCTTTAAAATTCCAGGACTCTGCAATTTAGTCCTCAACTTAACAAAGTTAACCAAAGTTAACCCCCTTTTCAAAGGAACCTTCACGGCAGTCAAACGTAAGTCCGATTTCTCCGAGAAAGATAACGGAATCCCGTTTCTTTCATCAAAATCATCAACGGCAGTCAAACGTAAGTCCGATTTCTCCGAGAAAGATAACGGAATCCCGTTTCTTTCATCAAAATCATCAACGGCAGTCAAACGTAAGTCCGATTTCTTCGAGAAAGATACGGAATCCCGTTTCTTTCATCAAAATCATCAACGGCAGTCAAACGTAAGTCCGATTTCTCCGAGAAAGATAACGGAATCCCGTTTTTTTCATCAAAATCATCAACGACAGTCAAACGTAAGTCCGATTTCTCCGAGAAAGATAACGGAATCCCGTTTCTTTCATCAAAATCATCAACGGCAGTCAAACCTAAGTCCGATTTCTCCGAGAAAGATAACGAAATCCCGTTTCTTTCATCAAAATCATCAACGGCAGTCAAACGTAAGTCCGATTTCTTCGAGAAAGATAACGGAATCCCGTTTCTTTCATCAAAATCATCAACGACAGTCAAACGTAAGTCCGATTTCTCCGAGAAAGATAACGGAATCCCGTTTTTTTCATCAAAATCATCATCGGCAGTCAAACGTAAGTCCGATTTCTCCGAGAAAGATAACGGAATCCCGTTTCTTTCATCAAAATCATCAACGACAGTCAAACGTAAGTCCGATTTCTCCGAGAAAGATAACGGAATCCCGTTTCTTTCATCAAAATCATCAACGACAGTCAAACGTAAGTCCGATTTCTCCGAGAAAGATAACGGAATCCCGTTTCTTTCATCAAAATCATCAACGGCAGTCAAACGTAAGTCCAATTTCTCCGAGAAAGATAACAGGAATCCCGTTTCTTTCATCAAAATCATCAACTAGCCAAACGTAAGTCCGATTTCTCCGAGAAAGATAACGGAATCCCGTTTCTTTCATCAATATCATCAACGGCAGTCAAACGTAAGTCTGATCTCTCCGAGAAAGATAACGGAATCCCTTTTCTTTCATCATTATCATCAACGGCAGTCAAACGTAAGTCCGATTTCTCCGAGAAAGATAACGGAATCCCGTTTCTTTCATCAATATCATCAACGGCAGTCAAACGTAAGTCCGACTTCTCCGAGAAAGATAACGGAATCCCGTTTCTTTCATCAAAATCATCAACGGCAGTCAAACGTAAGTCCGATTTCTCCGAGAAAGATAACGGAATCCCGTTTCTTTCATCAAAATCATCAACTAGCCAAACATAAGTCCGATTTCTCCGAGAAAGATAACGGAATCCCGTTTCTTTCATCAAAATCATCAACGACAGTCAAACGTAAGTCCGATCTCTCCGAGAAAGATAACGGAATCCCGTTTCTTTCATCAAAATCTTCAACGGCAGTCAAACGTAAGTCCGATCTCTCCTAGAAAGATAACGGAATCCCGTTTCTTTCATCAAAATCTTCAACTAGCCAAACGTAAGTCCGATTTCTCCGAGAAAGATAACGGAATCCCGTTTCTTTCATCAAAATCATCAACGGCAGTCAAACGTAAGTCCGATTTCTCCGAGAAAGATAACGGAATCCCGTTTCTTTCATCAAAATCATCAACGGCAGTCAAACGTAAGTCCGATTTCTCCGAGAAAGATAACGGAATCCCATTTCTTTCATCAATTTCATCAACGGCAGTCAAACGTAAGTCCGATCTCTTCTAGAAAGATAACGGAATCCCATTTCTTTCATCAAAATCATCAACGACAGTCAAACGTAAGTCCGATTCCTCCAAGAAAGATAACGGAATCCCATTTCTTTCATCAAAATCATCAACGGCAGTCAAACGTAAGTCCGATTTCTCCGAGAAAGATAACGGAATCCCGTTTCTTTCATCAAAATCATCAACGGCCATAAAACGTAAGCCTGTCTTCCCCAGTAAAAGCTAACAAAATCCCCAGCGAAGTTGACGAAATCCCGTTTCTTTCCTCATTATCCTCAACGGCCGTAAAACGTAAGCCCGATTTTTCTTCAGCAAAGGATGGCGAAATCCCGAGCAACTTTCGAACTACGTAATGGCTTGATTCCCACTAGGGATACGTAGGTAGCCTATCATTAGGTCCATCCACTCGACCAGCACGGTCATCCTTTCCCTCGGCAGCAGACGAATGAAGTCCACCATAGGGAAAACATTTCAAATCAAGGTCTGAGGCACCTAAAATGCCATCATTTTCAAGGTCTGAGGCACCTAAAACGCCATCATCAAGGTTTGAGGCACCTAAAACGCCATCATCATCAAGGTTCGAGGCACCTAAAACACCATCATCTTTAAGGTCTGAGGCACCTAAAGCGCCATCATTACCAGGTTGACGCCTCAAAATAGTCATTCCAGGGTCGACATCGAAAGACCCGAACTACGATCGGCTTGATTCCCACTAGGGATATGTAGGTAGCCTATCGTTAGGTTCAGCCATCAGACCAAAATGGTCATTCCTATCCCCAGCAGAGCGGATATACAACTCCAGCCATCAGACCAAAATGGTCATTCCTATCCCCAGCAGAGCGGATATACAACTCCAGCCATCAGACCAAAATGGTCATTCCTATCCCCAACAGAGCGGATATACAACTTCAGCCATTAGACCAAAATGGTCATCTCTTATCCCCAGCAGAGTTTCTCTCAGCAATCGACTGCAGAACTCGCTCACCAGGTTGACGCCTCAAAATAGTCATTCCAGGGTCAAAGACCCGAACTACGGCCGGCTTGATTCCCATTCGGGATACATAGGTAGCCTATCGCTAGGTTCAGCCACTCGACCACTTTGGTCACCTCTTGCCAAATATGGAGCCTTACTCTTATCGACGACCCCGCTTCCTTCGAAAGCACCATCGCCGAGGGGCTACTGTAAGTGCTCCAATTTGAGTTGTTAGTATTTTCGTTAGAAAATTAACGAAAGTTTTAACATTTCTAACATTTCTAACAATTCCTAACATTTCTAACAAAGTGAGGGTAGATTAGGGATTGTCATTTAGAGATAAACCAAGAAAAGAATCCCAAAAAGCAAAAGAAAGGTCAAAAACCCGAAATAGAAGTGGCTGGAACAAAAACTGGTTGTTTAATTTGAAAAATATTCTTCTTGTCCAAAGCCTGGAGCTGCATTTAATGCACCAGGCACGCCTTCAAGGAGATCCGCGCGGATGGGATCGTAATTTCCAGTTGCCTATAAATTGAACCCTTCAGTCACAGAAATAGAGAGCAACAACACAATTCACAGCTGCACCTTGGCGAAAATAGTGAGAATTCCCTTGAATTGTCACTCTTTTCTCTTGATTATCTTCCCAAATCACAAATCACCAAACACTTTCAAAATTCAAAGCCTCAAACACTCACACATTCAAGCCTAAAACTCAAAAATCAAAAGAAGATAGGTATAACCTCCTTCTCCCAACCCTAAATCTCTTTCATCCATGCATGCATCTCAAACTTTGAAGATGTAATTTGTTCATTTCTTGCCTTAGATCCAAGAGGATCACCATGGAAGTTCATCTCTGTGGATGATCCTCTACAAGGATCAACTTTCTTTTCAAAGTGTATTTACTTACTTGCAAACACATTTTCAAAACCCTAAAAATCATTTTCACACATCAAATCTTCATTTTCAAGGATAAAATTCCCCTTCCCAAGCAAATGAAGTGCTTAGTCCTAATGTACCCTAAGGATGGCTTGATATAGTAGATCACCACTAAAATGTCTAGTGACTACTAATCAAAGCCTAAGGAAATGGGGACAAGCATGGATGCCAAACCCCCTTTAAAATCATGTTTTTCTTCAAGAGGAAGTTGCTGTCCAGTAGCCTTTCTCTAAGACCTCTGTCCATGGTATAATTTTTTGGACATACAGAAACTTGGAATTTGGTGTTGACTACAAAATACTTTTTGTAGCCAACATTCAGAGCTTTTCAAACATATTTTTACTTTATTTTTTACGTGAGTAAAACTCCCTTTTTCAAATTTTCTTTTAAAAGTCAGTTCCTCAGTCTCTGGAAATCCAGATTTCATATATGAGATTTACAGAAGGTTTTGGTCCACCAAATCACCTCCAAATGGGAAAGTTCTCTTAAAGAAACCTTATTTAAGGTGTTTTTAACAACTTTCATTCTCGGACTTTCCCCAGATTCTGAGATTTTTAAGCCCTTAAACCCATTTTAAAATCAATTGTCCACTGCCTTTTTCATTCTGGCAGAATTGGTTTTCAACTTCAAAAAATCTTTTGAGTACCAAAACTCAACCAAAAAATCACACCAAAAATCATGGGATTTGTTCAAAGTCTAATAAAGAGTTCCCAATTTTTAGTTTTCTCAGTTTCAACTTATTTTGGCCAAAACACACACACACACACACATGCACAAATGGTTTTTAATGCTTGTAAGACTCGTTTTACGAGGCATTCCGGGTGAACACTAACGTTCTTCCAGGCGTGTAACGTGACCTCCGAACCCAATTCTCTCATCTCGGGCATTTTTCAAAGTTTTGGACCTTAAAACAAAAATGGCGTGGCGACTCCGTGTTTTTTTTTCGATTGATTTTCAAAGAAAAGAAAAACAACCAATCTTTCGGAAAAAATGGAAACAACATCGTTACACCGATCACCTCACAGAACCAGACCTGCATGTTCAAAACAAAAAAGGGTCATTTCTCTCATAAAAATCTCAAGACAGAAAATACAAAAAAAAGAGAAAAGAAAGTGATAGTACCTCCAAAGCAAAAGAGAAACAATGCATCGAAGTAGCCTTGTTATGGTTGTACAAGTCCAAAGAGAAGTAGAGCTCAGCCAATCCAGCCTCACCCCAAGAGACCACCCCAACCTCATCCAAATCCTCCAAAGAGTCAAGAAGGCAAAGAATTGCCAATGTCCCAAAGTTCGCAAAAATGGTGACTGACAGCATCAACCACAAAAAACCTCTCGCGAGCTGGTGGGCAGTCACCTCATTGGCGGCAAACCCCTGCATACACTCCAAAACCGCTACCTCAACAAACCTCGTCTCCATCCCAAGACCCTTAGGACGGAGGTCAAATCCCACCAAAGCTCTAAAATCGGTGATAGCAGTGAAATCGGTGGGAGTCACCGTAATCTCTCCCCAGCCAAGATGAAAGCTGTGGGTAGTGTCCCACCAGAACTCCGAGAGGGCCAGGACCAGCCACTTACTCTTAGAGGTCACGTGAATGCCTCTACCAATAGCATTAATGAAAGAATCAAGCCCTGTAGCCATCACCAGCTGCTTAGGGTTCACCCCATCCTTCTCGAAGTTGGGCATCCTATCCCACAACTTCACCGCCACCTCAGCGAGTCCCCTCGACTTGCTCTCCTGTAGGAAAACACATCAAAAAATGTGTCAGTCCTTCATTTCATATCAAAAGCATGCATATACTCAAGAGTGCACATATCTTTCAAAGAAAAGCATTCATGTGATATTTCTAGCATCCTTTGCCTATAAAACGTGTCTTTCATCATTTGAAGCACGTCATCCCAAGCACATTGCTCTCCCAAGCACAAAATTCCAATTTTCACAAAATTCTTTGCACATAAGATTTAATTTTCCAAGACGGCATGCATGAATCCTTTTCATCGTCCAAAATCTTATTCTCCCATCCATGATCAAAAATTGACCTAGTTCTAGCACATGCAATAACTCCGTCACATTTTAGACATTATTTTTCTTACTTTATTTTCAAAAAAATGAGTCATTCTCATATTTTTTAAAATAAATTGCACATGCATGTTCATTTATGTCCATGGCCTCATAGGTTAATCATCAAACTCCCAAAATAATCAACAAAATCACAAGAAAAATTCAAAGAAATTCCAAAAAAAAAAAAACGGGTCAAGCCCTAAATCAATCAAAATTCAATCAAAATTGACAAAATCAAGCGAATCAAGAATGCTTACCCCAATAGATTGAGGTTTCATCGATTTGTGCTCCCTTTTACAGGGATAGAGCTCGGAAGGAGGTGTGTTGAAGTCATATTTTTGCTCGGTTCGAACGAACTCCCTCCTCCTCCTCCTAGCGGCCTCCGACAAGTTTCTACGCGCTTGACTACACACAATGTTCCCCTCTTGATCCATCTCAAGCTATAGAAGCAAGGGAATTGAGGATTCTCTGAGAATTCCTCTCTTTTCTCTCTTCTCTCCTCGGCAGAAACAAGTAGCAATGGCTGTTTGCCCGTTTCAAATTCTGTTTAAATTAATCTGGTGAAATAAGGTTTAAAGCCGGACGGCTTCTTTTTCCCCATCTCATACCGGGCGGCTTCATTCGCTCTGAGCTGAATTTACACTTTTGCCCCTGGACTTTCCATTTAGGCATACAATTCCCGTTATCTCCTAACGAGAGTAACGATGCTCCCCAAGAAATCTCTTTTATCTCTAAAAAGAATGACATTTTCTCGAGACGCCTCCGTTACTTTCGTTATAACGAAATAACGTTAGGCGACACCCTCCGAATTGTCAAAGCTAAACTTTAGCTACCTCTATCTCCTAGATAGTGAAGTACACTTTAGTCTTCTCAAACTCTAGCTACCTCTATCTCCTAGTTAGTGAAGTATGCTTTAGTCTCCTCAAACTCTAGCTACCTCTATCTCCTAGATAGTGAAGTGCACTTCAGTTTCTCCAAACTTTAGCTACCTCTATCTCTTAGATAGTGAAGTACGCTTAAGTTTTCCAAACATTAGCTACCTCTATCTCCTAGATAGTAAAGTACACTTCAGTTTCTCCAAACTTTAGCTACCTCTATCTCCTAGATAGTGAAGTACGCTTCAGTTTCTCCAAACTTTAGCTACCTCTATCTCCTAGATGGTGAAGTACGCTTAAGTTATCCAAACTTTAGCTACCTCTATCTCCTAGATAGTGAAGTACGCTTCAGTTTCTCCAAACTTTAGCTACCTCTATCTCCTAGATAGTGAAGTACGCTTCAATTTCTCCAAACTTTAGCTACCTCTATCTCTTAGATAGTGAAGTACACTTATGTTTTCCAAACTTTAGCTACCTATATCTCCTAGATAGTGAAGTACGCTTCAGTTTCTCCAAACTTTAGCTACCTCTATCTCCTAGATAGTGAAGTACGCTTCAGTTTCTTCAAACTTTAGCTACCTCTATCTCCTGGATAGTGAAGTACGCTTCAGTTTCTCCGAACTTTTGCTACCTCTAGTTTCTCCAAACTTTAGCTACCTCTATCTCCTAGATAGTGAAATACGCTTCAGTTTATCCAAACTTTAGCTACATCTATCTCCTTGATGGTGAAGTACGCTTCAGTTTTTCCAACTTTAAGCTACCTCTATCTCCTCGATAGCGACGTAAGCTTTTGTTCCTTCAGGTGACAACCTCCATTAATTGTCAATCAGGTGACAACCTCCATTAATTGTCAATCGGGTGACAATCTCCATTAATTGTCAATCGGGTGACAACCTCCATTAATTGTCAATCAGCTGACAACCTCCATTAATTGTCAATTAGCTGACAACCTCCATTAATTGTCAATCAGATGACAACCTCCATTAATTGTCAATAAGATGACATTTTTGAAAGTAAAGATGACATTTTTATGTAAAGATGACATTTTTATATGATAAAGATGACATTTTTTACATCATCATGTGAGGAATCCACCCTAGAACAAGCCATTTGTGGTCTTTTGTTCATCCTTGGGATGGATTCTCCATGAATCCCATGTGATAATGGGAAAGTGGATATGATGATCTACATAGTAAATATTTGATCTTTATGACAATAAATCACATATAAAGGCAATAAAAAGCAAGATAAATAGCAAGTTAACGTGATAAAAACTAGGGATGAGCAAGAAAAGATAAATGAATGCCCTAGAAATATTGATTATAGTCCAATCCCTCCGATGATTAAGACTAGTTCGGGGACAGAATCCCCTAGGAAAGAAGACAAGGATTATGATGAATTCCTTGAAAACCTAGATGCCATTAATGTCAACATTCCATATTTCAAAAAACATGAAGATATGCCTTTAGCCGTTAAACCTTCGAAAAAAATAATTTCTGAAAAAGAAAGGCTAGAAGAAAATGAGAATGTTATGTTGGCGGAGGAAGTGAGCGCTGTCTTGCAAAATAAAAATCCTCCAAAATTAAAGGATTCGGGTACATTTACTATTCCTTATTGTGTTGGCAGAATAAACATTGATAACGTTGTCCTTGACTTAGGAGCTAGCGTAAGTATAATGCCATTATCGGTTAGCGAGAGACTTGGTATAGGGGAACTCAAACCCACAACCATAACTCTCCAATTGGCAGACCGTTCCGTTCAATACCCCGTTGGTATTATGGAAAACATGCCATGTCGGGTAGGGAATTTGATCATCCCAATCGACTTTGTGATCCTAGATATGGTGGAAGACCATCAAATTCCCGTCATTCTAGGAAGGCCATTTCTTGCCACTGCGGGGGCAATCATAGATGTGAAAAATGGCACCTTTTCCCTAAATATGTGGAAAGAAAAAGTCGAATTCAGTATGCATAGATCAGATCTCGAGGATCCCTATTTTGAGACCTACACCCCAAGTAAAGAAAATTGGATGGGTGAGGAACCGCAATCAAAGGAAGAAATAGAAAATGATCCCATAAATATTGAACCTTTGATTTGCATTGATAATAATAATGCTATAGATATTTCTGCATGTCCCGAAACTAACAGTGCAGTGAAAAAGTCAAAAAGAGCAAAGAAAGAGGTCACTTCAAATTTTCGAAGGTGCAAGGACTATAGGTCACTTGTTCTACCCAAGAAGTCGGGATGGAAGAAATGTCTACCGCAAAAGATACTCATTACTTCCGGAATGATATACAAAATTGTGTGAATACGATTCAAAGGCAAGTGAACACAATTTTCAACTATGGGGTCAACAATTGGAACGACTTTCCTCAACCACCACCGTCTTAGTAAGTTTCTCTTACCCTCCCGGATTTGACATTGTTCCTTGAAACATTGAGGACAATGTTCATTTCAAGTGTGGGGGGGGGTATATCTATCTTTAATTTATTTTGCTTTTTAGTTTAAATTTACTTGCTTTTTAGTCTATATTTACTTGCTTTCTAGTATATTTTTTTTATTTTTATTTTTAACTTAGTTGCATTTTCATTTTATGCATGTAAAGTATATATAAAAAAATATAATCCCTATGATGATCCATATCATTATTTCTTATGCTTGCCATTTGCTCTAGAATAATGCCATTGTCTTTCCTCTCATATTTTCTATAAACTTGGAAATTAATAAAGAAGAAAAATATAGGGATATTTTTAGGAAATAATTTAAAATCCTCATAAGTTAGTATAGCAAAATATAGGGTTTTATCAAGAAAAAGACATTTGATTAGAAGAAATCTTTATCAATCTACACTTGGTCATTCTTATGCAAAATATTGAAAATATTTCTTTGAAATTGTACAATTTAAATTTTATTAAATGTTTATTCCCTTATTAGAAGCACCATTTGTTTTGCATCCCTTGAATCACACCTCTTCATCAAAAATCCCATCTTTCCATTTCCACTAATCAAATCAAAGTTTAGACATTTTTATCTTATTGCTAAAAGAGTGAATTAGTCACCAAACTTTAAAAGCAAAAAGAAACCTATTACTTCCTAAGTAACTCGGGGCACGGCGTTCGCTGCGACGATGCTTCCTTGCCAAACGGAAGTAATATCCAAAAGTATTCTTGATCTAAGTATTAGGAACATGGGGTTCGCAGCCACAATGTCTCCTACTTGAAAGGATAAAAAATAACTAAGGTCTTTTGCAAAAATATAACACGTGCAAAAGTAAGATAAAATTGTTGAAACTTTGATGAGATTTTTCCACTATCATCATCCATTTTTCGCCCTTGTGATTCAAAAATGCAATACGATTCTTCGGGAACTTCTAGTTTGTGAATAAATGTTTATAATTCCCCTCGTACATTTTAAAGAAATAAATTCATTTCTCTCAAAAAACACTCTAAAGAGTGAAAGCTTCTCTTTTACCAAGAAATGGATCTAAGATTTATCCTTCTAGCATGTTTTACTTGATCAAAATTCTATATATGCTATATTAGGTTATTGTCTTACAAATTATCTCTTTAAAATATTCCCAAAATGCTTCTTTCTAAATAATTTTTAAAGGTATACAAAATATGACTAGAAAGATGAGGGCATTATCCAAAAGGCATTTAGGGCTTGCTACTTTATTTTCTGAGGGATCATTCTTGCTTTTCTTTTCTTTTCTCCCTCTCCGTGTTTTCATCCTAAATTTGCTTGGGGACAAGCAAAAGCTTAAGTGTGGGGGAGTTTGATAAGTGACTATTATATAGTCATTTATCCTAAGTTTTATATACTATTACATGGATAAATCATCATTTTTATTTCATTTTAAGTACTTTTTACTTACTTTTTCATATTTATTAGATTTTACGCCTTTGGTATGTTTCATGCATTTTTAGACAGGTTTTAGGGCCTTTTTATGGTCAAAAGGATGCTTGGGTACTTTGAGATAAAAGACATTGAGGAGCACAAAACAAAACGAACACACAAAGCCAAATCCAGGTGGAGCGGCCGTGCAGCCAATGGTGGAGCGGCCGTGCACTAAGGCCATGACAGGCCATTTGTGGCCCCAAACCATGGAGTGGCCGAGCCTTGAACTGGACCTGGCCGTGTCAACCTCGGAGCGGCCGTGCAGCTAAGTTCGGAGCGGCCGTGCAAGTCTTCCAAATTCAAATTCAAAACTGGCACCAAGGGTGCACGGCCGTGCAAAACCCTTGACACGGCCGTGCAAAGTCGTGACTACAGATTAAAAGGCACCTTTTGGAAGCACCTTCTTGAAGAGTTCCCTCCCCCTTATAAAAGGACCCCTTGTAATCAGTCTTAGATATAGAAATTTACTAATATTCCATAATATATTCATCAGAGATTAAACACAAATACTTGTGATATTGATTTCCAAAGATATTTTGAAGATCAAAGTCCATATTTTGTTCTTGAAGTTACTTTGGAGAAAAGCAATAAAAGTGAAGCATTATTTCCAGCCATTTGCCTTCTATTTCATCATAAGTCTTCTTACTCTATTCTCTATTTTTATTTGCTTATATGTTCTAGATGGCTAGTGAGTAAATCCCCCTTGTTCTTGGGGTTGGAAACTCAAAAACATACATGTTCATCATCTTAAAATAATTGAAGTCTTGTCTTCTGTCTTCATCTAAACAATTTCTTTATATTAATCTCTAAATATCTTACATTTTGGAGACGTCCAACTTGTATGATTCAGTCAATTGAGAGATGGACCTAGCAGAGAATCTCGATTGACGGAACCATATAAAGAAACTAGGTTCCATTGATCACGAAAGTAGTTCAACGGCCTAGGGATGTAATTTTAATGGAAAGTATGTTGACTCTCGTTCTTAATGGATTTTTACTAATTATGGTCAGCTAGAGATAAGCCAGAATGCCCGTTTGTGACAGGGCGGGGGTAACATTAACGGAAATCTCAAACAGTTAGGACATAATTAGTGAAGAATACAAACGCTACTGTCTTAACCCGAAGTAGCATAGGCTTAACATACCATCCTTGATTTTTTTGAAAACCTATATTTCTAAGACAATGACAATTTGATAAACAAGATTATGTGTATGATTTCCAATCCCGAGAATGCTTTATCTTTTAAGCGTTTTATCAAAGTATTTTCTGTTTACGTCCTTTCTATTTCCAAAATCAAACTTTATCTCCCCCTGATCTTTTCTATAATTTTAAAAGACAAAAATATTTCCTAAGTAAACCTTGTCTCCGTGGGATCGACCCATACTTGCACCCGCTATATTGCAATAGCCCGTGCGCTTGCGAATATTAAATAAACCGTTAGGTTAAAAGCCCAACATGTATCCTTTTGATTTGGAGGAGGACCTCTCCTTGGCACAAAACTAGAGGTTTTGGCCGATTGGTCCTTAACTTTTACCTGCACACTGTTAAATTTTCTAAGCATAGAATTATATCTCTTTGCAAGTAAAGCTACACTAGTATTTTCATCTAACTCCTCGAAGGCTTCATCTTCATCATCCACACATGTGTCCGAAGATTCGACTTTTAAGGCAATATTTTTGCCTTTAGAAGCCTCGGTTTGTTCATTGAGATTCATCTCAAAGTTTTTCAAAATGCTCATTAAGGAGTTAATGTCCATAGTTGAAAGATTATGGGCCTCTTCAATAGCTGAAACTTTAATATTAAAACATTCGGGAAGAGTACGAATAGCTTTTGAAACAAGTAGTTTATTTGTAAAAGGTTCCCCTAATACTTGACAAGCATTTGAAATATCAATCAACTTTTCAAAATAAGACGAGATGTCTTCGTTTTCACCCATTCTTAATCTTTCAAATTTACTAGTGAGACCTCTAAGCTTTGTTTCTCGGACACTACCATCTCCTGCAAAAAATCATTGTAAAGTATCCCAAGCATCTTTTGCAGAGGGACTATTTTGAATGAGTTTGAACATATGCATGTCAACCCATTCATAGATGGCATTTAGTGCCTTTTCATTGAAACTAGCAAGATTATTTTCTTCAATAGTCCATTCAGATTCAGGTTTGACTTGAACGTCACCATCTTCATCTGGAAGGAGTAATGGAAGAGAATAACCATTTAAAATAGATCGCCAAGCCCGAAGATCAATTGATTTGATATGCGAGCGAAGGCGAATCTTCCAATAAGCATAATTTGATCCATCTAAAACCGGTAATCTCTTTTGATTAGGGTTGGCAGGATCATAAGCCATGACAAAAGGATCTAAACACTTAGTATATCAAGTGCTAGGCTCCTATATCAATTGAAATTGTCTATGGCTTAGAACAAGTGAGGCAATACTCACAAGGTGAGACGAAACTCACAAGTGTTGTCCTTAGTGTTGGCAACACTAACAACAACACACACCAATTCTAGAAAAACACAAATATATAGAAACAAATCTAATTTGCAGTGGAAGAATTAAGACAATACACAAGAATATAATTTTTATCAATTTATATAAATATATAACTTGATGGGTGCCAAGAGGGCAAGACCTTTCTATTAATACTTTGAATTCAATACAAGGTCGAAGAAGTTCCTTAATGATAAACAATCATTAACATAAGGAACAACATATAAAAGAACTCTCTCTGAAAATGAACACTCAAAACCTCACAAAAATATAAAAATCTATATGAAATTCTCGAGTGTCGGACTAAGTGTTGCCAACACAGAAATGGCAACAATTGAGAGCAGAATTCTATTTCTTGTGCAGATTTGCATTTTCTGAATTGGATGATCTTCAATGAAGATCCGCTGCACTATTTATAGGCCACAAAGACTTGGAGCCTACTCAAAATGATCAGCAACAGCCTTGGAGTTTGTTTCCTCCATTTTAGCCTTCTCGCCTCAAATGTAGGAGACTTAGTCTTCTCTTACTTCTCTTGCTTGTACCTCTCAGCTATGGATGCCTTGTACTCTGACTTGTTCTCCCCCTGAATAGCTGAATAATATCTCATTTTGCTTGGTCATTAATTAAACAAATAAACACATGTTTATTTGTTAATTTTCTCCTCTTCTTCGTGAATCACGCCTGGGCAGTTTCTATTGATCTTTTCAAGCTCATTTTAAGCAGACTAACTACTGTTAATTAAACATTAATTTCCTCATTTTTATTTGTGAAAAAATACAGTAACTATTTCAGTGTTGCCAAATCCAAATGGCAACACTTGTGGCAACACCAGTGGCAACACTGGTTTGCAACACTTGGGACAACATTCATGTCAACACATGATCTTAACATTAACAGTATCTATAGGATAACTTCCATTTTGAATGTTCTTTGATGTTTTTATACGATATCCGCGATTTCGTTCAATTTGTAATCCAATACACAACTCAATTGGTTCGGTCAAGCTAGCTATATGCTGTGTATTATCAATGATTTCTACATAAGGCGGTGAGACGATATCTTGAGTGGTTACATATCCAGGGCCTTTTACACAAATGGCCGCATCACAAGTTCTATATAGATTACTTCTTAACACAATTTCTTTCAAATTCATTAAAATTTCATGGACAGATTCTTGAATACCCACTATGGTGGAATATTCATGTGGTAGTTTCTCAGATTTTACCCGTGTGATACACGTTCCTTCTAGTTCTCCAAGCAAAGTTCGTCACATCACAATGCCTATTGTATCAGCTTGACCTTTCAGAAGTGGAGATAGAATAAAGCGTCCATAATAAAGACGTTTACTGTTTGCTCTTGATTCAACACACTTCCACTGTAGCGTCCGAGTAGATACTGTTACTTTTTCTCGAACCATAATAATCTTATTTAATCATATCATTGAATCATTTCTTTCTCTTATTTATCGGGCGCTTGAACTATCTTACATTTTTATTTCTACACACGTCTTTTGTTCGGAGGTCTACAACCATTATGTGGGAAAGGAGTGACATCCTTTACAAAAGTGATTCGTATACGACTCCTTTGAATAGCTCGTAATGATGTGTCTCTTCCAAGACCTGGACCTTTTATCATGAATTCTGCTCATTTCATGACTACTGAACTAAGAGCGTATGATGCTACGGCTTCACCAGCAAATGTCGTCCCTTTTCGTTTAGCCCGTAAGCCACAATTACCGGCAAAGGACAAAGAAAGCACTCGACCCTGTAGATTGGTAACAGTCACAATGATATTATTAAACCCTGCTTGAACATGAATCCGTCCTTTTGGTATTCTACGTATACGCCTACGTGAACGACGACGAGTTCTACGCGAACGAAATGTCAGAATAGCTTTTGCCATATTTTATCATCTCATAAATATAAGTAAGAGATATATGGAGATATCCATTTTCTATCAAAAAAGATCTTATCTTTTCTTTGAATATCGGGTCCTTTCCCAAATCTGATTATCCTTGTCGTTGTTTATGTCTTGGGTTGGAAAAAATTATTAGAATTCGGTTCTGCCGGCCTATTAATCGACATTTTTTACAAATTTTATGAACAGAGGCTCTTAGTTTCATATTTTCCGACCCTTAACCTTAATTCTGAATCTACTTCTTGGCAGAAAACAAGTTTCTTGCTATTTTTTATCTCGAATCATATTGAAGGTGAAAGTTGAAAAATACCTAATTTTTGAAATCTTGGTTTTGGCAAAGTTGAGAAATTCTCCGTTCTTTAGTTAAATCATAAGGACATAGTTCCATTTTGGAGTGATCCCCTGGACGGATCCTTATTTAAAGAAAGTTGTATCTTTCCCAAAATATAAGCGAGAATTAGATCATTATTATGGAAACGAACCCGAAACAGACTATTGGGAGGGGATTCGTTAATGAAACCTTTCTAAATTCATTTCTAGTTTTCATTGTAAGGAAAACCTCTTTTATTTTGTAGCCTATAAAAATGATATATGTCGTTTTCAAAGAGGAGGTCGTAGATGCGACCTGATAGTAGCTCCCCTTTCTTTATCCCAACTAGAAAGTTTCGAATTTCATTTGAATATTAAAAGCATTACCAGATATAACACAAACTTTCTCCGCCTATTCTTTCTAATCTAGCCTCTCGGTCTGTCATTATCCCTCGAGAAGTAGAAAGAATTACAATTCCCATCCCGCCTAAAATTTTAGGAATTCGTTGATAGTTAGAATAGATTCGTAGACTAGGTCGACTGATCCGTTTTAAATTGAACGTTTTTCTATAAGGCCGATTCCTTTTTAGGGTTAAAACCAAAAAAGATTTGTTGTTTTCGCGATTTTTTCTCACGTTTTCGATAAAACCTTCTCGTAAAAGTATTTTCACAATACTTTCACTGATATTAGTAAATGCGATTTGAACCACTCTTTTTCTAGCCATACCAGCATTTCGGTTAGTGGTTATCATGTCAGCAATAGTATCCTTCCCCATAATGACTTAAAAGTATTAATGCCTCAAAATTTTGATATAATCAACATGTTTTTCTTGTTTTTTTTTGTTTATTTATGACTATGAATTTTGAAAGGTATATGCGCGAGACACAATCTACTACCTGAATATGAATCTATTTCTTTCAAATAGCTTATTCGAACCCTACTAAAGAACTAGATTCTGGTTTCATTTTATAAGACTTCTGAAGCTAATGAAATTATTTTAGTCAAATTGAACTGGTTGTCATCATATCGTATTATCATACCGTCGTCGCGTTTGAGTTCTTTACAAGTACGTACAATTACAGCTCTGACCACTTCGGATTTTTCTAAGGACATTTTTTGGAACCGCGTCTTTGATCACCGCAATAATAATGTCACCAATCTGAGCATATCGACGATTGCTGGCTCCTATGATTCAAAAACACATCAATTCTCGAGCCCCGCTGTTATCTGCTACATTTAAATACGTCTGAGGTTGAATCATATCATTTTTTATTTGTTCGTTAAAATGCAAAGTAAAAGGCGAAGAAAAAAATAAATATTGTTTGTCCAAAAAAGGAAACCGACACCTTCGATTTTTTTGATCTATTTCTTTTGCGCGAACTGATATGTCTGTCTAATGAATTGAGTTTGTATAGGCATTTTGGACGATGCTATTGCAATAGCCTTTCTGGCTATATTTTATCGTACTCTGCCAATTTCATAAATTATTCGACCTGGTTTAACAACAACTACCCAATATTCGGGATTTCCTTTCCCCGAACCCATACGGGTTTCTGCCGCTCTTACTGTAACCGGTTTGTCTGGAAATATGCGTACCCAGACCTTTCCACCGCGGTGCGCATTTTGTGTCATTGCCCGTCGACCTACTTCTATTTGTCTAGATGAGATCCAAGCCGGTTCAAGTGCCTGAAGAGCAAATTTCCCGAGAAAAATATATTGACCTCGCAAACATATTCCCTTCATTCTTTCTCTATGTTGTTTACGGAATCTGGTTCTTTTGGGGTTATAGTTGATGGTTGGGTTTGAATTCCATCTCTACTACAGAATCGGACGTGAGACTTTCTTCTCATCCGACTCCTCGCGAATAAAGGGATTCAAAAATATTCAAATTGAATAAAAGATCAAAGAGAATTGAAAGTAAGAGATACATGTAGTTAATAAGTATAAGTAATACACCGAAGTATGCATTTCATTTCTGTAAAATCTATTATGCGTTTCTATCTTGTTTCTATTGATAGTTCAACATATAAAAGAGTCTATTGGTTTTGATAATGTTAAAATGAATCTTTCTTTTGTTTTTTAGCCTTTAATTTCACCGTATTATCCTATTTAATTGACTCAAATTTAGCAATCCAAGAAAATCAATTTTTCGCGGGCGAATATTGACTCTTTCAATTCACTTTTTATTCGGGTCTAGCAATTGTTCAGAACTTTTTCGAATATATGAATTGGGCTCTGGTCCGTTCCGCCATCTTGATCAATGAATCCGTAGAATTCGTTTTCAATAGAATTTTTTCGATCCACAGGTTCCCTCGTTCCCATCTCTTCTTACTTAATGGTTAGGCCTTAATTCTGCAATGGAGCTGGGAATGCCATTTTTCTTGAGTCAATCTTCTCAGTCTTTATTGGCTACACGCTCTGAATTTTTTGTTTTGTTCTATGCACAAATTCATTTTCTTATGGATGAATCCGGATTGATGCTTTATTACATTGCACTTTTTTATGAGATGATTCACAGATCTTACATATTCGATATTGGAATTAGATATCAACAATAGTCTTTTTCTTTCTTTCTCTCACCCTTCCATTTATCCACACCCTTACTTTTATTTTCTCTATTTCTATTCACAATTTGGAATCATTTTTTTATGCAAAAAGATTTCAGTTGCTACAAGAATATGATTCATCGGTCATATCTTGACTGGTTATTTGGATCCAGATAATGTGAAGTGATGAGTTGGTTATTTTTTCTAGAATTATTAGTTTCTACTTTGGGGCTTTTTTTATACGAAGCCTAAAAAAACCGACGAGTCGCACACTAAGCATAGCAATTTTATGAATGATTCAATTGAATTTTTAGGCAACCTTAGAGAATTGAAAATTTGAATTTTTTATTTTCATTTTTTTGATTCACTAGAAAAAGAAGAAATAGGTTTCTCGTTTTTTCTTTTCTCAACGAATAGAAGGGAAGGGAAGGGTTTCTTATTCTCCGTCTATAAATATCCAAATTTTGATGCCTAATACCCCAGAGATCGTTCGAACTGGATAGGAACAATAATCAATTTTAGCTTGAATGGTTTGTAGGGGAACCCTACCATCTCGAATCCATTCAACCCGCGCGATTTCGTTTCCTCCAATATGTCCTGCAATTTGGACTCAAATTCCTTTTGTATTTGCTTCTTTAGCTAATTCAATCACCTTTTTCATTGCTTTTCGAAATGAAATTCTCTGCAGTAATTGGCCGAATATAAAATTTGCAAGAATATTAGCATGTCTATAAGGTTCAAAAAGTTTTATGAGAGTAAAGTTCAATTTTGGGGTCACATAAATATCTTTATGGGTTTTCAAGTCAAATTTTTTGTTCACAGAAGCAAATTTTTTTTTGTAGATTTGGTTGTAAGTTTTTGCTTTCTCGCCGGTAATGTTTGTTGAATACGTCTGCGGGTGCGGGTACTATATAGATTTTCATGGTAGTTACATCAACGTCTTTTTCAATCTCAATACGTATAAGTGCCCTGACGCTGGATGTCATATTTTTTTCTACATAATTCTTGATATAATATCTTATTTTTTCATCTTCTTGTAGCTCTTTAGAATAATTTTTTGGTTCTGCAAACCAAAGTGAATGATGACTTTGGGTTGTACCAAGTCTGAAACCAAGTGGATTTATTTTTTGTCCCATGCTCCCCCGTTACTATACATATCATCATATTCCATAGTTAGATACTTATTTTTTGGTTTAGTGATAGGGTTTTTTAACCAGTTCATAAAGTCTTTTTGTACAAAGTCATCGGCATCGACTAAAAAGTTATCGGCATCTAAAAAGACTTTGACTTTCTTTTCAGAGTTATTTAAGGATCTATCTTTCATTACAATAGTTATATGGCAAGTCGGTCTTTTTATCGGATAACTACATCCTCGAGCTCGAAGTTGGAATCTCTTCAGGCTAGTACCCTCGTTGACTTCAGCTTGACTAATGAATAAATTTTCGTTCTTAGAATCGAGAAGGTGACGAGCATTTGCTGCTAAAGACCAAACCAATTTGAAAATGCGCGAACATGCTCCATAAGGCATGAATTTTAATAAAAAAAAGTGTCGTCAGGTAAGAACGGCCCCGAATTTGGTCAATGACTCTTCTCGCTTTGTGAGCAGACATAGATATATTTTGACCTAAAGCGTATACTTCTATTTTTTTCTTCTGGAACATAAAGGCCTCCTCTTACTAATCAATTCTAAGTACCTATAATATTATTAACTCTTCTTACCGACGAGATTTAGTATCATTTTTCGGACGTTCTCGAAAATTGAAAGTAGGTGCAAATTCTCCCAATTTGTGGCCTATCATCTCATTATTGATATAAATAGGTAAGTGTTCCTTTCCATTATGGATAGAAATAGTATGGCCGATCATTATTTGTATGATGGTAGATGCCCGGGACCAGGTTTTGATTGTTTCTTTTTCTATTTTTGTGTTAATCTTATAATTTTTTTTTAATAAATGATTTGCTACAAAACTCTTTTTTTCTTTTTGTGCTTGTGTCATAGCTTGCTCCTATGTTATGTATGGCCATTCCTACTAGCATATTGGTTGAAGTAGATTCGTCTTTTTGATCAATCAAAACCCTTTCCCAAACTGTACAAGCTTCTTCCAAAGCATACGACTTTCTGGATGTAGATGATGATATCTATAGAGATAGATCTTATATATTTCGCACAATGAATTACCATAAGAGTCGATATATAGGAGTCAAAATCTACCGAATCACTCATGTTATGATCTTCTACATCCTAGGTCTTTCCCTTCCGTCATCTGGCTTATGTTCTTCATGTAGCATTCAGACTGAATGACTCTATGAAATTACGTGGATACTTCCACATAGTATGGGTAACATAGGAGACATCTCTATTTTTCCTCGAGGAATCTTTAGAATTACCACTGCTTAGCTTTCAATTCGTCTCTAACCATCAAATGAAATGTGAATAACTCGTCCTCTTCTCTTTGAAAGAAGGGGCGCTTCCGGTTCTATCGGTGCTTGAAACAATTTTGTCTTCTCCATATTACTATATCTCTAAAGTCAATAATTATATAAGGAACTACTGAACTCAATCACTTGCTGTCGTTAATCTTCAGTTTTCTGTTGAGGTCTATCCTCTAGAGGTACTCAAATTGGATCAGTGATTGATTTCTAGGTTTCGTCGTAAACCTAATTGGTTACTTCCAATTACGTAAATCAATAGTTCAAACCGCACTCAAAGGTAGGGCATTTCCCATTTTTATAGGAACTTCTGTACCATAAATAATGGTATCTCCAATTATAGCCCTTCTGGGATGTAAAATATATCTCTTCTCACCATCCCCATAGTGTATGAGACAAATGTATGCATTTCAATTCGGGTCGTATTCTATGGTTATGATTCTACCATATATGTATTTTACATTGCGTTGAAAATCTATTGTACGATATTCACGCTTATGACCTCCCCCTCTATGCCCTTCGGTAATGATTCCTCGGGCATTATGACCTTTACCACAAAGATGTGGTCCATAGATTAAATTCGTTCCTGGAATGCGTCCATTCCGTGTGCGCGGGGTAGAAGTTTTGTATAAATGTATTGCCATGCTATTAAGTATTTTGATTTCTGTTCTTTTCTTTCTAAGAGGTGGAATAGAATAACTCGGTTGACCGAGAAAAAATGTAAGACTGGCCCAACAGTTCATCATGGAAGAAAGGACTCACTAAGCCGGGATCACTAATTAAGACTAATTGAATATTTCAAAATATATATATATATGTGCGGCTCAAATCAAAAGAATCAACTTACAAAAAAATATCTACAACTGCCCTATCCACGATTTCGAGTAATAGCCAAAAAGATTTGGTAATTGAAATAGAGAATTTGGTTATTGAAATAGAGAATAAAAAAAAGGAAAGCGATCTAAAAGATTTTTTTCCTAAAATTCCCCTTTGGTCCACTTATATCTATCTCTCCCTTTATCAAGGGATATTTCATGAATCTAATGAATATTTCATGAATATTTTTTTAGGGGGTTGACCCATCCGAATATGAAATATGAATAGTGATAATTTGATCACGAATTCTTGTCGTATATGTCTACCGCGTAGAATTAAAGCAAAAAGGGAATGCTCTAGAGAATGATTTCCTTTTCAGTTGATTTTATTCACTGATTGGCCAAAAAAATGATAATGAATTAGAAATTCAATGAACTTTGAACTTTGATTAATCACTTTCTATGCAATGATTCTGCCTAATCAATTTATTCTTTTCTATTGTATCCAGGTAGGATAATATAAAGAAAGGTGAAGGGAAAGAAGAATTTTCAAAAACGGGATTTCTCAAAATGGCTAAAAAATGGGCTGGTTCAGAGAGGCGAGTCTATCTAATTGAATGGCTCTAAGTTAACTCTTGTAACTCTTTCGACGAATGATTATGAAGTCTGATTGACTCTAAGATGGTTGAATCGTTGCTTTACATTAGTAAAGAAATACGTGTATATGCTATAGTAGCTAGAAAGAAATACGTGTATATGATATAGTATCTAGAAAGAAATACGAGTATATGCTATAGTAGCTAGTTAGAGACGAAATCAAGATCTATCTAATGCGACTTACGAATTTCAATTTATGCGTAGATCCCAATAGATCTCATCTGGGACTATGAATTGAATGAATAAACAGATGAAATCAATCAAAAGATGTAAGAATTCAAATAATGGGTCGGAACAAAGAAAGGTAAGAATGTGAGTTTTATGGATTTACAACGACTCTCTCAATAGAAAGTCAAAAATAGACCTTTAAGTAGTTTTGATGATTCAATACTATTTTTATTTGAATTCGAAGTTCGTCGTTATTTCAGATGGCTGAATCGTAGAAATGGAAGAATTAAGTCATAATTCATTAGTTAGGTGTATCATTAACTCTTTCTTTTTTTGGTCCGAGGAACTTCTAATGAATCCACAGATTTCTGCCGCTTCCGTTATTGCTGCTGGATTGGCTGTAGGTGAAATTACCCAGATCTGAGAGGTAGCGCGATCGCGCCCCGGCATCTGGCAATTCAAATTGGTTCGCGTTTTCCGTCTACATTGCGTCGCATTGGAAGTGTCTCGCTTTGTTTTCGCTTGTAGAGTCGCCACGCCGTTTTGATTAAGCCCAAAACATTGAGAAAAGGCACCAGTTTAAAAATAAACTGTTTTTGTGTGATGAGATTTTTGAGTTCGGAGGTCAGGTTACTCCTCGGGAGAGAATATTAGAATATTAGAGCTCACCCGAGTCTCCTTGTAAAAACGAGTCTTTCGACACCCCTTCTTTCTTTAAATGTTGTGTGTGTGTATGTGCTTTTAAAAATGCATGCTGTGTTGGATGTCTACATTGTACACTGCTTATTGAAATGTATTGAAATAGTGTAGGAAGGAAGCCTTACCAATGTTGGTTCGTGTCTGTCTTCCGCTGGGGAATAGTGTTTGAGGATGGAATAGTGTTCCGGGACGGATCGGGATTACTTCGGGATGTGCCGGTTGTCTGCGGACAGAGCTTTGGCGTGCCTCGAGATTGTCAAATGTGCACTCGGGCAGAGTTTTGGCGTGCGTTGGGATCGCAGGGATTGTTGGTTGGATTCGGGCAGAGGTTCGGCGTGCGTCGGGATCGTCGGTTGCGTTCGGGCAGATTTCCGACATGCGTCCGATTTGCCGGTTTGACCCGGAAAGAGCCGGGACGCCTCGGGAAAGACTAGGCAAGGCCTCGGAGTACAACGAGGTGCCTCAGAGTACCTCGAGAGTGCCTCGGGGCAGTGCGGGAGCATCTCAGGAGCGCTCGGAAGGGCTTCGGAGCACCACAAGGGAGATCGGAAGGCCTCGGAAGGAACCGAAAGGGGCCGAGATTGTCTCGGAAGGACTTAGAGGGGGAGCCAGAAGGGTTAGGGAGAGAGTAGAAGAGGATGGTGTGTAAAATGAGGGAGGGGGAGCCTTCTATTTATAGTAGAGGAAAAACCGCAAGAAGGTCCGTACGGACCTTCTAGGAAAACCAAAATTTTAGTTTTCCGGGATTTGAGGGAATAATGTGGACTTTAAGAGGATTTTTGTAATAATTATGTCTGGATACAAAGAGGTCCGTATGGACCTTCCATGCTTTTGTAATTGTGATGGCAAGCTAGTTCTCATCGAGAGCTTTCCAACCATATATGGCACGTCTCAATCGGAGTTCGTATGAAGGAGTTATGACCTCCGGAAGTTTGCCCTTGGTTTTGTCGTATGCTTGGATGGAGAGCGATCCAGATTGGGGTACTTACAGAAGCCCCTCGGCGACGTCACTTATGAAGGAAGTGGGGTCATTGATAAGATAAGGGTCCTGATCTGGATCGCGTGCTGAGAGAGGATGTGACCGTGTAGGTCGGTTTGTGAGGACGTGGCAATGTCCTTTTGTGTGACCATTTAGGTCAGTTGGCTGGACCCTGTGATAGGATTCCTACGTATCCCTTAGCGGGAATCAAGCCTGATCGTAGTTTAGAGGTGTGAAGTGTGTGTTGGCGAACGTGGTGGTATCCTAAGGTGACCGTTTAGGTCGGTTGGCTGGACCCTGTGATAGGATTTCTACGTATCCCTAGCGGGAATCAAGCCTGATCGTAGTTTCTACGTCGTGAAATTGTGAGTGCATGCGGGCGTGGTGGTGCCCTGAAGTGATGTGACCGCTGAGGAAGACTGTGAGGACGTGGTGGTGTCCTGAAATGGAAATTTTACTGTTTTCCGAACCGGATAATTTAAAGCCTTACGGTCTGGGGATAATAATTTGGGAGGTTTATACGATCTTTCGGACCGAGTGATTTAAAGCCTTCCGGGCTGCGGATGGTGATTCGGCTGATTTATGCGGTCTCTCGGACCGAGTGATTTAAAGCCTTCCGGGCTGCGGATGGTGATTCGGCTGATTTATGCGGTCTCCCAGACTGAGTGATTTAAAGCCTTTCGGGCTGTGGATATTGATTCGGCTGATTTATGCGGTCTCCCGGACCGAGTGATTTAAAGCCTTCCGGGCTGCGGATATTGATTTGGCTGATTTATGCGGTCTCTCGGACTGAGTGATTTAAAGCCTTCCGGGCTGCGGATGGTGATTCGGCTGATTTATGCGGTCTCCCGGACTGAGTGATTTAAAGCCTTCCGGGCTACGGATATTGATTCGGCTGATTTATGCGGTCTCTCGGACCGAGTGATTTAAAGCCTTCCGGGCTGCGGATATTGATTTGGCTGATTTATGCGGTCTCCCGGACTGAGTGATTTTAAGCCTTTCGGGCTGCGGATATTGATTTGGCTGATTTATGCGGTCTCCCGGACCGAGTGATTTAAAGCCGTCCGGGCTACGGATATTGATTCGGCTGATTTATGCGGTCTCTCGGACCGAGTGATTTAAAGCCTTCCGGGCTGCAGATGATGATGTGGGAGGTTTATACGGTCTTCCAAACCGAGTGATTTAAAGCCTTTCGGGTTGCGGATGATGATGTGGGAGGTTAATACGGTCTTTCGGACCGAGTGATTTAAAGCCTTCCGGGCTGCAGATAGTGATTCGACTGATTTATGCGGTCTCCTGGACCGACTGATTTAAAGCCTTCCGGGCTGCGGACATTGATTTGGCTGATTTATGCAGTCTCCCGGACCGAGTGATTTAAAGCCTTCCGGGCTGCGGATGATGATGTGGGAGGTTTATACGGTCTCCCAGACCGAGTGATTTAAAGCCTTCCGGGCTGCGGATGATGATGTGGGAGGTTTATATGGTCTTCCGGACCGAGTGATTTAAAGCCTTACGGGCTGCGGATAGTGATTCGGCTGATTTTTGCGGTCTCCCGGACCGAGTGATTTAAAGCCTTCCGGGCTGCGGATATTGATTCGGCTGATTTATGCGGTCTCCCGGACCGAGTGATTTAAAGCCTTCCGGGCTGCTTGTGGTGAAGTAGTGAGGTTTGTGGTGAGTGGACGTGGTGATGTCCTGAGTTGAAGTTTGTGTGGAGTGGACGTGGTGATGTCCTGAGTTGAAGTTTGTGTGAAGGCATCTATACCTAAGTTGAGGCTTAGTTCGGGAGTATGAACCTAAGTTGGGACCTAGTTTAGGAGTATGACCCTAAGTTGGGACCTAGTTCAGGAGTATGACCTAAGTTGGGACCTAGTTCAGGAATATGACCTAAGTTGGGACCTAGTTCAGGAGTATGACCTAAGTTGGGACCTAGTTCAGGAGTATGACATATGTTGGGACCTAGTTCAGGAGTATGACCTAAGTTGGGAACTAGTTCAGGAGTATGACCTAAGTTGGGACCTAGTTCAGGAGTATGACCTAAGTTGGGACCTAGTTCAGGAGTATGACCTTAGTTGGGACCTAGTTCAGGAGTATGACCTAAGTTGAGACTATTCTAAGGCGTCTGGACCTAATGGAGACTTAGTTCAGGAGTATGACCCTAAGTTAAGACTATTCTAAGGCGTCTGGACCTAAGTTGAATTTGATGGTGCATTTTGTGGATCCTGTATGGAACTTTGTTTGTGGGAATTTTTGGAAAGGCATCATGCCGTGCTGGGATTCTCCTTTTATGTAGCATTTATTACAGCTATGTCTTGCATTTGAAGTTTATTGACATACCTTTGCTGTGTTTACCTGCAAGAGGAGGCGCCTTTGTGAGGAGAAGTTGAATTGTTGAGGACGTGGGGCACCTCTGACCCAGATGAAGAGGACGTGGTGGCATCTCTGGCTGAATTGCTGAAGTGTTTAAGGGCATGGGGCACCTCTGATCGAGTTGTTGAAATGTTGCGGACGTGTGGCGCCTCTGATCGAAGTTGCTAAAATGCTGAGGACGCGCTGGCATTTTTTACCGAAGTCACTAAAATGATGAGGACGCGATGGCGCCTTTGTCCGAACTTGCGGTGAGGGCGAGGTGGCGTCTCTATCTGAATTTGTGGTGAGGGTGAGGTGGTGCCTCTGTATGAACTTGCGGTGAGGGCGAGATGGCAACTCTGCCTGAACTTGCGGTGAAGGCGAGGTGGCGCCTCTGTCTGAACTTGCGGTGAGGGGGAGATGGCGCCTCTGTCTGAACTTGGTGAGGGCGAGGTAGCGCCTCTATCTGAACTTGTGGTGAGGGCGAGGTGGAGCCTCTATCTGAACTTGCGGTGAGGGTGAGGTTGCACCTCTGTCTGAACTTGCGGTGAGAGCGAGGTGGCGCCTCTGTCTGAACTTGGTGAGGGCGAGATGGCACCTCTGCCTAAACTTGCGGTGAGGGCAAGGTGGCGCCTCTGTCTGAACTTGCGGTGAGGGCGAGATAGCGCCTCTGTCTGAACTTGCGATGAGGGCGAGGTAGCGCCTCTGTCTGAGATGATGAGGACATGGGATGCCTCAGGTGCTGGACAAGGAGAGGAGGGATGGCTCGTCTTCTTTTTCCTTCTTCGTTCTGACTTCTGCGGACGTCTTAGAGTATCCGGTCGAGGAAGGTGCTGAGTTCACCGAGGATGATGAGGTGGCTGGCGGAGGCGCCGAGATGTGGGAGTCTTTACCAGGCGGTAGTGTCGATGACTCAGAGTAGGTCTCTTTTTTTTTTCTTTTCTGTTCATGTTAGTGAGGAGAGCAACAAAATATTTGTATTTATATGCACAATGTATTCACATGTAATGAACTCTTTTATTTTTTTGCTTTAGGGGTTGTTTCTACTCCCCTTTTTTTTATGTTCTGTGCATGTCGCACGAGCTTGAAATGTTTGTGGTTAGTGTATGGTGGCCAGAAATGGCTTTGGTAAGGCTTTTGAGCTATTGGGGGCTGAAGCAGCTTTGGCAGTTTCATGAACGACGGCGGGAGTGATGTCTCCTGGGATGTGTCTCCATATCCTGATCTCTTTGGACATTAACTTAGCCATCGAGACAATCTGCCATCAACGAACAAAAAAAAGACATTTTACCAAAATAAAAATCAATGTACCAAAGATCCAAATTAACTCTTACCTGATTCTCCAACACTTCTTCATTCCAAATTTGCTTCTCCACGCGGGAGATCTGGTCCACCCTTTTTCTTTTCGAGGTAAGCTTATTATTCATCTCAGGTATGGTCTCTTCCGCTTTCATCTTACCTTTGTATTTGGCCACAATATCATTCGTCGTAAAGCCGGATCGAGTCACTGCATATAAGGATATATGTTAGCACGGATTTAATAGAGTCGCCAAAGCAATGACACGTTGATTCTGACTCACTTTTTTGGAGAACGTCGTGACTATGTATTTGAGAAAGAAGGATAAAAACTGCACCCTTTAAGGCTACTCTCACCATAATATAGTAAGAGACGTCTGATTTGGATAAGAATTTGAAGAAGATTCGATGATAACGATGGTTATCAAGAATTACGGTTACTAGTTCCTATCGAGACTCTTTTTCTTTCTAGCCGCCACGTATCCTTAACCGTCCCATCATGCAAGCTGGCAGTTGAGCATTTATTGGAGAAAAACATTTGCCTCTTCAGTTGCCAAAATAGCCAAATGTTTTTGGGGACAAATTGTTGTGGGTATTTTTCAGCATGGTGACATCTTCAGTTGCTCCTGCATGTCAAGATGTTACTCCACTGTAAGTATCGTTTTAATATTTACTTATTTGATATTTCCTAATATCTTTATTATTATTATTTTCCAGTGGATAAGAGAGAAGAATACGGGATATTTTTCTAGCACGTTCAACACATCTTCAACGGTAAGGATGACTTGGTCTCACGGACGTTGAAGAAGATAAGACTATTCCCGAGATTGTAGGAACAACTTTTACCCATTCAAACTTACTTATATTTAAGGGGAGATGGAGATGGAAAAACATACATACTCTTGTACACTCACTCACTCTACGCACATCTCTCTTGTAATCCTCTCCATCATCTTCCACAGTTGTAACTCAATTACTATAGTGAAACTTTTAAGGTTGGAGACCTAACTCCCGGGGTTTTTTCCAAAGAGGTTATCACCTCTAAGGTTTTCCTCGTTAACAAATCGTGGTATCGTTATTTCTTTTATTGTCTTTGTTCCATTTAGTCGAATTCCACAGTCCCCTCCTTGTTATTTAATCCACACACTTGTCAAAGTTAAGATTCAACACTATTGTTTTTTTCTACCAAAACACAAATAAAGACTTATCAGCCTCAATTATAAACACATGCACATCAAGCATAGCAAGGTGACTCGCTTTCTGCGACAGTCCACCAAGGCATGACAATAACTCAACCAATCCATGCCTAAAATACATCAAATCTTGGATTGGTAACTCTACCAAATCTACTGGCAATACATGCCCACATATAATCACCTCACAATCATGATAGATCAAGGAGGATTCGAGGTACTCTCCCACAGGAGTAGAGTCCTCTAGCACATAAGGCAACAACTCAGGCAACTTATGCAAAACAAATGCAAAATAAAATGCCACACTTAAATGGGACAATCCGGGGTCGATAAAAATACGAACCCTGGCACCTGAGATAGGGACAATGCCTCTAATGATCGCGGTGGGATCTACCGCGCCATGACCCAAGACAAACACTCTGCCTTGCACCCTCTCCTTAGGATTTCCCTCAACATCCCTCTTGGCACCAACTCCTGGCTGGTCACCTTGCTGTTTGTTACCTGGAGCTTGACCCCATCGAGGTTTAGGACAATCTCTCCTGAAATGCCCAACTTCTCCACAATTCATACACTTACCTTGCTTCCTCCAACAAGTATCTTCCGAATGCCCTACCTTCTTACAGAAGTTACAAACAGACCCAAACTGGCCAGACACAGAACGAGTAGAAACTGTAATATTTCCCCCTTTAGCTACTCCAGAAGTTGAAGGCTTTGGCTGTTCTTTGCTCTGCCCTGAACTCTGACCTGGAAGCTTAGGTTTAATTCCACTACCTTCAATTTTACTCTGATGTTCCTCAACGTCATTTTCAATTCTGTAGGCCATATTTACTGCTGCTTGGTAATTGGGAATGTCAATAGCTGTTTACGAAACACCACTCTAAGTCCCTTCACAAGTCAATAAACTCTTCTTCCTTCATCTGGTACTAAGTGTGAACAATACCTTGCTAGCTCTGTGAATTTTGCAGAATATTGGGCCACTATCATTACCCCCTGCTCAAGTTTCAAGAACTCTACCTCTTTCTTATCTTTAGTAATCACGGGGATGAAATGCTCTTTGAATCTCCCAGTAAAGTTGTCCCAAGTTTGAGGCGTATGATCCCGCTCCCAACTTTCCTTAAGAATTTGCCACTAATGTTCAGCAGGACCCTCTAATTTGAACACTGCACATCTAACCTTTTCTTCATCTGTACTTTCCATTGCCAAAAAGATTTTTGTCATAGATTCCAACCATCTCTCAGATATCGCTGGATCTGGATCCCCGTTGAAGCTTGGTGGAGATAATTTGATAAACTTTTCTAACCCATGTGCTGGCCTTGCCTCAGGTTGTTGCTGTCCCCGACCCTGAGCTGCCATATTCTGAAGGAAGACCTGGAACATAGTGTGATGATGTGCGTCCGATTTTTATTTATTTTTTAAAAATCAAACGGAGTCGCCACGCCGTTTTTTGTTTAAGGTCCAAAACTTTGAAAAATGCCCAAAAATGAGAGAAGTGAGTTCGGAGGTCACGTTACACTCTGGGAAAGAACGATTAGCACGTTCACCCGGAATGCCTCGTAAAACGAGTCTTCCAAACTTGAAACCATTTTTGTGTGTGTGTGTGGGGGGGTGTTTTGCAAAAGGGATTTTCTGAAAATAAAAGTTTTGACTGGATCGGACTAAAATTAATCAAAACATTTTGCTTCTGTGAGTGAAAAAGGACTGGAAACAAAAATATTTGTCCATGACATTCTTGTCCGCGCGGATCAGGCCGAGGCTCAATCCTGTCCGCGCGGATAGGACAGTAAGATTCTTTTTTTGCAGCTTTCCAGTCTGATTCTGTAAATTCCAGAATGTCAACTGGAGTTACAGAATCAAAACTGGAGTTTGCAATAGAAAGATTTAAATAAAAACATTTTTGGATTTTGCATCCATGCTTGTCCCCACTTTCCTTAGGCTTTGATTAGTGATCACTAAACATGATTAGTGGTGATCTACTATATCAAACCATCCTTAGGGTACATTAGGACTTAGAAGCACTTCATTTGCTTGGGATGGGGGGCTTAACATGAAATAACTTTGATAAAACAAGAAGTAGGTCAAGATGTATCAACTTTAGAGTGGATTTCTAAGGTGGTCATTAAGATGACCATCCTTGAGATCTTTAAACTCAAGTGTATCTCATACATCTTGTATGACCTAATTTGTGAGTCTTAAGGGTGTTCATCCATGGAAATGGTTCCAAGGTGAACATCTTAGACTAAGGAAAACATTTACAAGAAAGTAAACAATTTAGACCATTTGAAATGGTCATCCATGAAAATTTATTCCATGATGACCACATTTTAGGTCAAGTAAGAACTAATAACACAAAAGAAGATGAAAATAAGGATATGGACCATTTAGTATGATCATCCATGGAGATGAACTCCAAGGTGACCACACTTTAGGCCAAGAGATCAAATAACAACTAGTTAATGTAAAAAGAGGAACAACAAGTTAAAAGAATGTGGATCCTTGTAGGGAATCATCCATGGAGATGAACTCCATGGAGATCCTCTTGGATCTAGGACAAGAAAGAGAAAAGAGATGAACAACAAGTAAATGAACAAGTTACATCTTTTTAAATGTGAGATATATGCATGAATAAGGGAGATTAAGGTAAGGAGAAGGAGGGTTTACCAATGGTTGTACCCTATCTTCCTTGGATTTGTGTTTAGGGATTGGATATGATCAAGATTTGAATGTGGATTTTGTGTTTAGGTGAGTGTTTTGGTGAGTATTAGGCTGTTTGCTGGAGAGATGTTGCCAATATAATAGTAAGGTTCGGAAAAGGATCCTTTAAACTGAGAGAGAATGATTTTATTTATAGGCTGAATTTAGGTTTCACTTTTGTCCGTGCGGACGAGACTGAGTCTCATTCCTGTCCGCACGGATGGGGATGTTGGCGTGCCTGATTTTGCAGAAAGCAGTTTTGGCTGCTTGCATTTAATGAAAAGTTGGTCAATTTCTTGGAAATGACTCTTCCCAGTGAGACCCAACCTATTTTTGTTGTTCCCTTAAGGTCCTTCCTTGTTTAAATTGCCTAAGGAAGTGACCAAAATGCCCTTAAATGTTTATTTGATGTGGAAAACGTTAAATTGGGCTGAAGGAACATTGACGGTTCAGATTGGGACACTTACAGTAGCCCCTCGGCGACGGCACTTTCGGAGGAAGTGGGGTCGTCGATAAAAGTGAGGTCCCAATCTGTTGGGGAAAAGAGGGTGACCATTTTGGTCGGATCGCTCGGAAAAGGAATGACCATTTTGGTCTGATGGCTGAACCTAATGGTAGGCTACCTACGTATCCTTAAGAGGAATCAAGCCGGTCATAGTTCGGGTCTTTTGACTATTTTCAGACGTCGACCCTAGAGTGACTGTTTTAGGATGTCAACCTGGTAATGATTTCGGTTTGTCGAATCAGAGGATGATTGCGATATATCGCTTTCCTTGTGTTTCGTGTCGAAACCGAAGTGATAGCGTTTAGGTGCCTCAAGCCTTAGTGATAGCGTTTAGGTGCCTCAAGCCTTGATGATGGCGTTTTAGGTGCCTCGAACCTTGATGATGGCGTTTTAGGTGCCTCGAACCTTGATGATGGCATTTTAGGTGCCTCGAACCTTGATGATGGCGTTTTAGGTGCCTCGAACCTTAATGATGGCGTTTTAGGTTCCTCGAACCTTGATGATGGCGTTTTAGGTGCCTCGAACCTTGATGATGGCGTTTTAGGTACCTCGAACCTTGGTGATAGTGTTTAGGTGTCTCAAGCCTTGGTGATAGCGTTTAGGTGTCTCAAGCCTTGGTGATAGCGTTTAGGTGCCTCAAGCCTTGGTGATAGCGTTTAGGTGCCTCAAGCCTTAGTGATAGCGTTTAGGTGCCTCAAGCCTTAGTGATAGCATTTAGGTGCCTCAAGCCATAGTGAATGATGATCCGGAGGTATCAGCCTAATGAGGATTTACCGTTTTGAAACGGTCTCCTTCGACGGTTCGTATCCTTACGTTGAGGACAGATTCTGTGGGGATAGACAGTCTTTTGGTGGACTTCGTCTGAAGAGATCGGACTTACATTTGCTGCCGTAGATGGAAACGAAGAAAGAAACAGGATTCCGTTAGCTTTCGTCGGGGATGATCCTAAGTTGAGGTTTAGTTCATAAGTATGAACCTAAATAGGGACTTAGTTCAGGAGTATGAACCTAAGTTGAGGTTTAGTTCAGGAGTATGAACCTAAGTGGGGACTTAGTTCAGGAGTATGATCCTAAGTCGAGGTTCGGTTCAGGAATATGAACCTAAATCGAGGTTTTATACCTGAGGGAGACTATTTGAAGGCGTTCTCGCTGGGGAAGATTCGGGCTTACGATAACTGCCCGGGAAAAGGGTGACCGTGTTGGTCGAGTGGCTGGACCTATGGTAGGCTACCTATGTATCCCGGATGGGAATCAAGCCTGTACGTAGTTCGAAACTGCTGGGGATTGTCTTCTTTGCTGAGGGTGCACTATGTCGTGCTTCGATACCGTAGACTCACTAGGTTGCTGAGGACGGTTTTTGCTGAAGGTAGGGGGTTAAAAATGAGGAAGGGAATGGGCTTCCGTTAAGTTTTGTTGGAGGAGACGGGCTTATGTTGAAGGTCACGTCGAAGGTGTGGGCTTTGGACGAAATAGGCGGTTGTGATAAAATTGATTGAGGGACAGCGGATAATCCCGTGTGCGTATCGAGGGAGACATGAAGAATTATCCCACAAAACGGAAGTGGGCGTGGAGAAGTATCTCACAAAATGGAAGTAGTTCCTTCGGGTTGTGCTAATGTGCGAAGGGTGATCAACCTAATAGGGACAAGTCTGGAAGCATTTTGACCTGAAGGAGAAGTTTGGTTAAGTTTGCGTCCTACGAGTAATCGTCGACCTTGTGGAAGTTGTTGAACTTGTATTCACCTAGGGACTTTTTGCTGTGGAAGGCTTTGGGTTCGAAGAATGGAAAAACCAGTTTTGAAATGAGAGGGTCCTTGTTAAAAAGGCATCCAACACTTGGTAAGAGGGAAACCAAAGGAAAGGTGTCAATTTGGTAGAGAGGGACTCAAAGGCACTCTAGTCGAGTTGGCAATAATAACAGCGTGATGTGCGAAAGGGATCTTCAAAATCATCACACGTGTTAGCTGAGACGATGATCTTTTGCAAGTGAATCCTTATACTAGCTAGGGTTGAGACAAATTAATACCTGTGACATGGATGTATGTACGAAACATGAATACAAGCATGATCTTGATAAGTTTTATTGACATACCTTTGATGTGCTTACCTGTAGTATGATCTCGTGGATGAGAGATTGGTTGAGGAAGTCACAGACGCGGGGTCATTGATTTTGAGTGCACCGCATATCGGAGGGATTGAGTCTTAGATCGCTGGTCACTCTCGGGTTATGGCGGAAGGTACTTGAGGCGATCCTACTTGTCAATCCATAGATTCGAAAGCTCATTTGTGTTGAGAAGCATTTTGCTGGTGGCGATGGTTCTAGAGGAGATGATGTCGTCTTTACCAAACTGGAGATACTGGAGGCTGTCTTCATCCATTTGTGGACGTTGGAGGTTATCTTTATCAAGTTGCAGACGCCGGAGCTTGTCTTTGCCAAGCTGTAGACATGGGGACTATCTTTGCCAAACTGTAGATGCTGGAGGCTATCTTCATCCATTTGTGGACATTGGAGGTCGTCTTTACCGAACTGGAGATGTCGGAAGATGTCTTCATGGACTTGATGCACTGTAGATCTGGAGCCAAGGTGGTGTTGACCTAATGTGTCTGAGGCCAAAATGGTGCAGGATTGAGGTATCTGAATCAGGATGATATCGACTTTAGGTGTCCGAGCAGAAGCTGACGTGTGCTTGAGGGGTCTGAACTAAGAGGGTGTTGATTTGAGGTATCTGAAACCAAGATAGTGCTGACTTGAGGCGTCTGGGCACAAGTCGACGTTGGCTTGAGGTGTCTGAACCGAGATGGTGTGGAGACGAAGGTCTTTCCAGTCATTTGGGTAGTTCCGTTGAAGTCATTGGAATTACGCTTCGGTGGAGACCATCCTTGCTGCGAGGAGGTTTCGGGTAGTGACGGAAAACTGGTCTTTCGTGCTTGAATTGCTACATTTGTTAGTAGAGGGACAAATGCAAATATGACATTTATGAATGCATGCATAGAACCAAAATGATTCACAATCTCTTAGGGTTGTTTCTATTGATTCATGTTTTGTGCATGCTACATGAGCCCTGGGGAGATTTTTGTGGGGATGCATGGTGGTGAGAGGGTTTGTATGTGTTGTGGACTGTTTGGGACAAGTTTTAAGCAGGTGGGGTGATATCCTTTGGTTGCGGACTGAACTGCAGGTCATTGATGAGGTCTTTCATGGGGATCTCAATTTTGATCTTGGGATGAAATTGGATTTAAACCCCGGGTCACGATTGAAATTTCTTTTCAGTCTCGGACATTTGAAGCTGATGCCGACATGCTCTAGAATCAAAAGTACATTGATATGAATGAACCCTCTTTCGCTTGAGTTAGTTGTGACTTGATATAAATTTGGAGAATGACTTGGCGAAATGCTAATACGAGGAGATTCCCAGTTCTCAACCTCTGATGATGCAGGGAGTTGCCATATACCAAGTTCTAAAGCTGACACTCCAAGATAGTTATTGAGGTGACTAGACCTTTCTTCTGAAGATAGGTGTAACTTGACAAAGCCCCATTCAGAGGAAACAACATGGCCAAAGCCACAAAAGCTTTCTCTGAATGATTTGATGAAACCCCAGGCTCGACAAAGCGTCACGGCAGAGGTCCAATTAATGGTTTGACTGTAAAAATAACATACTGATGAAGTACCAAGCTGATCGATCAACGTGAGAGACCTCGAGGTGAAGTTGATGTGACCCCAGATTCATTGCAGCATTATGTCATGAAGTGAGAAACCCATCTTTGATAACAACCGTGCAACTAGGATCCTCCCTTCGAAGGGTGTCTTCCATATGGGAACTGTTAGCCATAGTTTCACTTGACTTGTTCATGGCTTCAATCATATTTACCCTATGGTTGTTCTTAGGGAAAGGATTGTTGGCTGTGTTGGGCCCTTCGGGTATATCAAACTTACCCTTTTCGATCAGTTTTCACATCGCCCTTTTCATGCAATTATTAGTAACGTGCCCATGATACTAGTGGAAAGCATAGTGCTTAGTTGTGTCCAAAGGGACATTGGGATCCCTGGGCTGATAGTTGTCCAAAGGTCTGATCGGACCTTCCTTCGCAAGTCCCTGAAAGGCTTCACTTAGAGGCATTCCAAAATCTTCAAGCTTTAGACTCCGCGGCTTGGGCACATCGCCTTTCCTTGGCACGAAAGGAGTGGCATTGTTGCAATCCTGGCTCGTGTAGTTAACTGATTCCTTACCTTTTGGGCAGGACATGAGCTGGATTAGAGGTAGAAGCTCGGTACCGGTAAGTAGGAGCAGCGGCTTGCTGTTGGTCAAATTTTAGCCCCAGAACTGACCATTGCACGCAGATCTGGATAGGGGAAGTTACTGAGGGACATTCTCAAATAAGGCTTCCAGGCATGACTGAAAGATGTCCAATCGTTCTTCATTAGAAGGACGACTATCCATTTCGCTCAACTTGAGGTTCCAATGTTTGTAAAAATCACCGATGTTCTCCTCATGGCGTTGCATAGTTGTTTGCAAGTCTACCCGATTTGTCTCCCATTCCAGGTTGGCTTTGTATTTTTTGGTGAAGGTGTTGGTGATCTGTTCCCAAGTGGCTCTGGACTCGGGTTTCAGCCGGAAGAACCATTTCAGAACCCCCAGTTTCAAAGAGAGGCAGAAGTAATCGGCCAGCTGCTGGTTCGTGCACCCTTTGGCTTTCATAGCTAGGATATAGGTGTCCAGATGGGTTTTTGGGCAGGCAGTTCCATCAAACAGTTCCAAACTAGGCATCACGAACTTGTGGGGTAAAGGCACAATAGAATCAGGATCTGTGGGCCGGAGAGCGGCCTTATTTCCTGTCAGCTCGGCAATCTGTGCTTTCATTTCCTTGTGTTGTTCCATGAACTAAGCCAGATGAGGGTCCTTTGGTGGAGCCGTAGCGTTCAAACCAGTGACTGAGCTGGAGAGAGGAGTTACCATTGGCGGTACACTGGTGGAAGGGATGGCTGGTCCGGGGACGTAGGTGAAAACTTGTCCTTGGCCTAAATTACCCTGGGGAGTGTGAGTAGGAGCCTGGGCAAAGGGATAGAACCCAGCGGCTTGCTGTTGACTTCCAATTGGCAAAGAGGGTGGTGGTAGACCTGAGGTGGCCGGGTAGCTCGGATTCCCAGGGTGAGACTCATAGGGAAAATTAAATACAGGTTGTGGCCCTTGGTTGTTGACCTGCATCCATGCCTAGCTGGGGTGATGGTGTATAACCGGGAGGATACTGTGGTCCCGGTGATTTCGATGAGACGGGGATGGGGGTTTGCTGGCTATAGGTCCTTGAGTGAGGAACGGGATTGTGGAGGCTGGTGAGGCGCTGGGAGCTGCCGGACCAGTACTGTTCTAAGGAGGGACACCTGATTGCTGTCCTAAACCAAACTGTGGTGGCGGCATTCCGGACTATTGTTGCGGTATTCCGAGGTATCCCCAACCATGAGAGGACATTTCATACTGACTTTGTCCCCACTGAGGGATGACAAACTGGCTTGTCCCGCCGGATCAGACGGGCCACTAGCCGCGGCCGAGGAGCTGGCTGACCCATAAATTGAAGAGCAGGGGCTCTGGTGGTGGTATCATAGGAGGCTGGTGTAGTCAGGGTGACTGAGAGTGGGATTAGGGGTTTGCTGTCCCGTGGAGCCGGTCATGATGGGATCTTGTGATACTTGTGTGATGCTGGGGGCTGGCTGTCTTGAACTGGGTTGCTGTTGAGACATCCCAAACTGCTGGGGAAGAGAAGTTCCAAACTGATCCATAGTTGACTGCCATCCCAAACCCAAATGAGAAGTCATACCAAGCTGATGTAACTGAGAAGCCCCTGACTGATCTGTACCGAACTGCTGAGGCATACCAAACTGCTGCGACATACCGAGCTGACCCCGACTGCGTTGAGGCACACCATACCGCCCAAATTGGATGAAGTCAATTTGTTTCCCAAACGACCGTCCCAGACCGAATCGTGAATGTATACCAGACTGAGGCTGAGAGGATGGCTGATTCATAGGCTGAGAAGAGTGTGGCCCGGTGGAGGTTCCATATGAGGAAGGTGGTAGCATTCGGCGGTAGTCTGTCTGGCCAAGATAGGGATGGGGATCCTCTTCCTCTTCTACCGTGAAAGTCCCATCGGGGTTGAGGGCAATCGTCAAACCAAAATTCCTGACACCTTCCAAGAATGAACATCGAAACCTCATTTTGATTGGCACAAGGAGTTTTATGGACTCGGATTCCAATATTAGCCATAGAAATATGATGAATCTCTGGTTCTGGTTAAAATTCCGTCCTCATCCTTGGACATCAAAGAACTGCACTTGACAAGCCCATGACCAACATGGCGATCAAATCTCACTTTGCTTGGCGAAGCCTTGGTCTGAAGAGATGTGTTTGCGAAGTCTTGATTTTGAAGAAGTGACTTGGTAAAGCCTCAGTCTCATGATTGTGAATCTGACACAATTAGAGAGGCTTCAACCTGGTAGGCATTGCAGAATGATACTGAAATGAGTCTAAACAAAGATCCAACCCATCTTGTAGCAAAGTGAAGAACCAACGTGGACCCGGCGTGACCAGAGAAGCCCCACTCTAAAGAAATGGCTTGACGAAAGTCCTCCCTTAAAGAGTACAATGCAGCTCTAATGCAAATTGAATTGTCATGTAGCAAAAGAGGCAACCCATCCTTCTATATTTACTTTATTATTTTCTTTAGTCAATTAGTCAACCGGAAGAAAATGTAAAAGAAAGACAATTTAGAAATGTATGCCTGCAGGGGCATATTTTCGAAAAGTGGGGACGAATCCCCAATTTGTATTATTTGATGGCCTCATTTGATGAAGGCACAAAAGAACTCGCTTTGGGTTTGACTCTTTTGAGAGAGCATAAGTGTAGAAAGGTTTGTAAAAGTGTATGGAAGCCCTGCTGATAGAAAATCCGTGTTTAGCTCTATTTTTCTTTTAATGTAGAAATAAAGAAGACTTGTCGAGACATCTGAAAACATGTTTTATTCAAAATATGATCACAAGATTGCTTAAACCCCTTTATTAATGTTTGGGTTATTCAACCCCTAATCTCGATATGAACAAACATTTTGATTAATCATGAGGAGAAAGTCGACCAATACCAAGAATCAAAGTTGGCGAAGTGTGAAGAAAGATTGTGTATAGGAGAGGTCATTGAGGAGACCGAATTTATGGAATTTGAATGTGTTTATGACCGGACCATTTCTGGTTGCCTACGTTCCCCTTAATATAAGGAGCTCAGGTCGCCGTAGTTCGGGCTTGAACTGTGTTTGACTTTGGGAAAGGGTATGAATATTTTGTGGTCCCTTTTGTGAAAAGGCTTGAGATGGTTCCTTGACAAGTCATTTTTGACAGCTATTTCAGCGATTCCATTGCTTCTTGATCGTCGTCTTTCATCGGGGGAGAAAGATTTTGAATGCAGCTTAAGGGCTTATGATATATTTTGCCCATATGTCAAGCCTCTGATCGGCGGTGCTGGGTCCTTGGCCTCATTTTTTTTTCTTTTGAAGCTCCAGCTTGAGGTTTTTTTTTTTTTTTTTTTTTTTTTTTTTTGAAGCATCTGCTTGGGCCCCTTTTTTTTTTTTTTTTCGAGGATGAAGGCAAGCCCCACCTTGAACTTTCTTGATGCGCACGAAGGCGAAGGCAAGCGCCTGGGTTGTTGTCGACATGGGTTCAATCTTCCGATGTCGAGTGACCTTCTGTTGTTCCTTGATGTTGCCGCCGTCATTGACTTGGTCAAGGTGATGGTGGGGACATGTTTTGGAAAGTGTATGGTTTGTTGGAGGCCTTTGTGAGGTAAGGAAAGTGTATAGAGAGGGCATTAGTTGACTTTCTCGCACCGATTAATTAAAATCTTAATCATTTCAAGAGATTATTTGTTGAGCAATGCGAGTGATCATTTTAAAATAAAACCATTTCATTAAATGTAATGTAGGTGTGCAAATAATGTCTCGAGTCTAGCAAGAAAAGAAAAAAAGACTCTTTTATAGAAAATTTAAGATTAGCTACGATGTTCGAGGAGGACTTGATTGAACGAAAAAAAAGTACTAGAACCTACGAAGGTTGACTAAAAGACTGTTTTAACATTTTAATTTAGTATGAGGATAGGTAGCCCCTGGTCTAGCTACTCTTCATCGTTGGACTGCCAGGACGCTTGAGCTTTCCATTTTCTGTTAACTTCTGAATTCCATACCGCAGACCGAGGCAGTGATCAGTTATGTGCCCACGATACTGGTGGAAGTGGAGGGATTTGAGGCCATGGAGCAGCTGGATCAAATACAAGTTGTCCGAAGAAATGGGTCGGAAAAGTCACGGGGATGAAACTTGATGACTGAGCATAATGAGAGAAGGAAGTGAATACGGGAGGATTTTGATAGTTATCTGGATTTGTTTGAGAGGGTTCAACAATGCGCTGGTTGTTTTGAGTGAGAGTGATTGAACCGACTTCAAACCTTTCTATTCGAACCGCTTGTGAGACAACAGGAGTTACTTGACCTGTACCATTCTGAGGAGGAATACCCGACTGCTGTTGAGGGGCGCTGAACTGACCCATCCCCGATCGGCCGCCCTAGATCAAAGCGTGGATGCGGCATTCCAGGCATTGTTGTGGAAGACCCAAAATGACCTTTACCAAACTTCAGAGGTGTCCTAACTTGCTGTGGCATTCCAAAGTCACCGAAAGGTTGACGTCATTGTCTAGGGGGACCATTATACACATAGCTCGTTTGCATTGGCCCACTAGGGCACTTGAGCTTGCCTTCTTTAATCAGCCCCCGAATTGCCTTTCTCAAAGCTATACAGTTGTCGGTTGTGTGGCCATGATGATTGTGGTAATGGCAGTGCTCGGCTACGTCCAAGGTTGCATTGGGGATTATGGGCTTGTATTTTTTATGGGTTCGAGGAGACCTTGCTTTTCTCAAAAACCTTGCTCAAAGGTATCCCGAAGTTATCATAGTATTGCCGGTATTGCTATCTTCGCGGATCACTGGCTCCCGGCGTACCCTGTTCAGCAACCCGATTACTGCCACTTATCACTTTTTCGCCTCTATCAGTAGATGGAGCATCATGTGGATCGACAAAAGCATTGGAACTGTTAGTGATCTCAATAACACTTGCATCAGGAGGTTGGTGAATTTGATAAGGGGACTCACAAGATTTGGTGGGCAGAGATGGAAATCCTGAAGCAACTGGATTTGCCTCATCACTCTCAAGTGGATATTGGGGCCTTAGAACGTAACCACATGGCTCGAATTGATTGTGTGAAGACAGAGCGTAAACTGGCAGGTACTGTTGAAACTTCTGAGGGAATTGAGACTGCAGAGCGGTTGGAACTGATGGAGAATACTGGAAATATTGGGTTTGCGAAACCATCGCAGTTAGATCGTGCGGATTTCGAGTGAACTGAGCGGTAGGAACAAAGGGATGTTGAGGATACGCCGGGTTTGCTGAAATGATGACAGAACTCTGCTGGCTCGTGTGAGCTTGCGGTATCACAGGGGCAAGCAGGCCTTGAGGATTGATGGAAGCAAGGTGACCTAGATTGGACTGCTGAGGATGAGAAGTAGTAAACTGACTCGTTCCAAGCTGCGGGGCGGAAATAAACTGATTGAAACCCAAAGGTGAAAACTGAGAGGCACCTAGATTGGACTGCTGAGGAGTACCGATTTGATGAGGCCGAGATGTGTTGAACTGACAAACTCCAGATTGATGACCCAGACCAGACTGATAAGGCATACCAAGCTGTAGGGGCTGAGAGACAGGCTGAGTTATAGGCCGAGGCATGCTTGGCCCATTAGCAGTCCCACACGAAAGGAAGCAAGGCATTCGACGGTAGTCGGCATGCCCAGGAAAGGAATTAGCTTCAATCTCCGCACCAACCGTAAAGGTTCCATTAGGGTTGCGAACAATTGCTAGTCCATGGGTTCTGACACTTTCCAATAACTGACTGATCTGAGCCTCTTGATGTTGTCTTATCTGTTCCCGCATTCGATTCCACTATTCTGCATTCTGCGGATTCTCGGGGGGCGGAGTCGTACGTCCCCCACTATTCTCCTCTGAGCTGGCCATTCTCTGGGACCCATCACTACACCTGCGGACCCTCAACCTGTAACCCCGAACAAGGGCTCCGTAGGGCAAGCGAATCCCACCGACCGAGAGCTCTAAGGAAGATCAATCAGAATTGCCTATAAGGCGCCGCGACTTCACAGATGGTCATATCATTTCTTTTGAAGATGAAGATAAAGACAACACGTTGGACCCTCATCATGATGGTCTAGTTGTTCGAGTGCGGTGCTAATTGTGTGGTCAAGCGGATCCTGATCGATGGTGGCGATTCACCAACATCATCTTTACTCATGCTCTTGAAGATATGGGTATTCCTTTGTCTGAAGTTGTGAAGAACTCATCCGTACTGGTAGGGTTCAGTGGTGAGGTGAAACAGACAGTCGGTGAGATCAAGTTGCCCATCTACCTAGAAGGTATGAATTCCATGGAAAGGTTTTGTGTGATTGAATGCTCTTCTTCATACAATGTCATATTGGGAAGGCCTTGGATCCACAACATGAAGGCCGTGCCATCGACTTACCATCAATGCGTCAAGTTTCCAACACCTTGGGGTGTTGCCAAGTTGAGGGAAACCAGCAAGTCTCTAAGGAATGTTACAAGATCAACATGAAAGCAAGCTCGACCCCTCGGCAAGCATATCAATTAAAGAAAAAGGCCCAGACATTCTTGAAGCGGTAGAGCACGATACAAAAAGCGTTCTGCTGATGCATCAAATCCCGAGGCCCAAGTGCAAGTTGGGATAGACCTACCGTCCGAAATCGAAGAGGAGTTGATCGAGTTCTGAAAAGCCGGAGATGCTTTGTTTCGCTTGGAAACATGAGGACATGACAGGGATAAGCAAGGATATTATTACTCACAAGTTGAACATCGATCCGACCATCCGTCCCGTCCGTCAAAAGAAGGAAGTTCGCCCGGGAGCGGAACCAGATCATAAAGGATGAAGTTGCGAGGCTTCTAAAGTCCAAGATGATCGAGAGAAGTTCGCACCCAAGGTGGTTGGCTAACGTTGTAGTGGTGGAGAAGAAGAATGGCAAGTGGCGAGTATGCGTGGACTTCACCGACTTGAACAAGGCACGCCCAAAGGATCCATTCCCTCTCCCTCATATTGATTCTCTAGTTGATGAGACAGCCGGTCACGACATCTTGACATTCATGGATGCATCTTCCGGTATCAACAAATTCAAATGGAGCCTTCGAGACCAAGAAGATACGGCATTCATGACTCCGAGGAAGGTATATACTGTTATATTTCTATGCCCTTTGGTCTTAAAAATGCGAGGGCAACCTATCAAAGGTTAGTGAACAAAATGTTCAAAGACCAACTTGGCAAGACGATGGAGGTCTACATAGACGACATGGTGGTCAAATTCAAACACATTGAGGATCATGTAGAGCACCTTCTTTGAGGCATTCGACATCTTGAAGCCCTTCAACATGAAGCTCAATCCGGCGAAGTGCAACTTCGGTGTTAGAAGCGAGCAAATTCTTGGGATATATGGTAACCAAGAGGGGAATCGAAGCAAGTCCCGAACAAATCAAAGCCATTCTCAACTTGGAATCCCTAAAAACATCAAGGACGTACAAAGGTTAACGGTAGAGTAGCCTGCTTTGAATAGATTTATATCCAAATCATCGATAAGTGCGGGTTATTCTATGAAGTCTTGAGAAAAAACAAACTCTTTCAATGGACTGACCAACATGAGGCAGCTTTTAAACAACTTAAAGAATATTTGATGACGTCACCCCTACTTGCTAAACCCGAACATGGTGAGCATCTTTATTTATATTTAGTTGTATCTGAAAATGCTGTTAGTGCGGTATTGGTGAAGGAAATCCAAAGTGAGCAACGTCCTGTTTACTACGTAAGTAACTCTTTGTTAGATCTTTGAAACAAGGTATTCTCATCTTGAAAATTGATATTAGCCTTAACTACTGCTGCTACCAAATTACGTCATTATTTTGAAACACATTCCATAAGCTGTTAGAACTAATTATCCTATAAGAAATGTGTTGAGAACGCCGGAGATGTCGGGCGGAGTTGGCCAAGTGGTCAGTCAAGTTGAGCACGTATGACATTTCGTATGAACCAAGAACAGCCATCAAATCGCAGGCCCTAGCCGATATCGTAGCTGACTTCAGTCCAAGTTTGCAGCCAGAGGTAGAGCTGGAAGTGCAACAACTTAAAGGTAAAACTGTTCCTAGATTTTGGACATTGTATACCGATGGAGCTTCAAATTCCAAAGGGATTGGGTTGGGAATAGTCCTAAAGTCCCCTCAAGGTGATATCATACCCCAAGCTGTATCTTGTGAATTCAGTGCAACGAATAACGAAGCTGAGTATGAAGCCCTAATCATGGGTTTAACTACAGCTCTAAGCTTGAATATTACACATTTAAATGTATTTGTTGACTCTCAACTGCTAGCTAACCATTTTAATGGCAGTTATATGGCGAAGCATTCCAAGATGACTCTGTACCTCCAACATGTTAAAGCCTTAGCTTCGAAATTTCTATCATTCTCTTTGGAACAGGTCCCCAGAGAAGAAAATTCAGAAGCAGACGCCTTGGCTAACTTGGGTTCAACTTGCAAATCAATGTCGCATTCCAGTATACCCATTATTTATGTTAAGTACCCGGCAATAGACCAAGTTGAGGAAATTCAAGTGGTTACACCATCTACTGGGGCACAAGATGTTAAACCTTCTTGGACCCAACCTGTAATTGAGTTTCTTCAACTTGGAACTATTCCACCCGATGTTAAGAATGTTAGATCTTTTAAGATTCGTATTTCGACTTTCGTTTTGATAGATAATGTGCTGTTTAAGAAGTCTTTTGCAGGACACTACTTGAGATGTGTCGATAACGATCAAGTTGAAGTGGTGCTTAAAGAAATCCATGAAGGAATATGTGGGAACCATTCCGGAGGAAAGGCACTAGCATCCAAGGCCCTCAAGACGGGATACTATTGGCCAACCATGCGTCGAGATGCCATGAGCTACGTACAGAAGTGTGACGCCTGCCAAAGACATAGCAACATCTTGCATCAACCTGCCGAACCTCTACATCCTATAGTCTCATCTTGGCCCTTCATGCAGTGGGGCATGGATATTGTAGGCAAGTTGCCCAAAGCTCCAGGAGGCAAAGTATTCATGTTGGCTCTAACCGATTATTTCTCGAAATGGATCGAGGCAGAAGCTTATGTACAAGTAAGGGATAAAGAGGTAATTTCATTTTTAAAGAAAAATATCATTAGCAGGTTTGGTGTACCATCAGAGATTGTATGTGACAACGGGTCACAGTTCATAAGTAAAAAGACCAGGGATTTTTGTGCTCGCTGGGGCATCAAGTTAATCATGTCCACACCTGTCCACCCTCAAGCCAACGGCCAAGCTGAATCAAGCAACAAGTTGATCATCAACAACTTGAAGAAGCGTCTGGACCGTAAGAAGGGAAAATGGGTTGAAGAATTACCACTTGTGCTATGGGCGCATAGAACTACTTCTAAAGGAGCCAGGTAGGACCCCCTATTCTTTAGTATTCGGAGCTGAAGCTGTGATTCCAGTTGAAGCAACAGTCCCCACAGCAAGGTATGGCTTATTGACTCAAGATGAAAATAACCTCTTGCTAACTCAAGATTTAGATACAATTGATGAGATCAGGGATTTAGCCAAGATAAGGATGGCAGCTTATCAGCAGCGAATTTCTAGGTCTTACAACAAGAATATCAGAGTTAGAAGGTTCCAGTTGGTGATTTAGTTTTGAGAAAAGTATTTCAAAATACAAGAGAATTGAATGCGGTGTAAGCCGGCTCCCAGTGGGAAGGCCCATATCTCATCGATGCCGAAGCCGGCAAAGGTGCATACTGGTTGTCAACCCCGAGTGGAGACAGAATCCCTAGAAGTTGGAACGCTATCCACTTGAAACTTTATTTCACGTAAGTCCAGCTTATTTATAACTAGACTCTTCAGTACGGTTTAAATTTATGTCAAGTTCAATTACGCATTTCAATTTTTTCTACTCTTATTAAAACATTACCGACTTGAGCGTCGGAGGGGCGTTAGCTATGCTAACGCCCACCCTAACATAAATTTGTTTTGCGAGGTGCAACTTGAGCAAACGGAGTAGGCTCAACATGTTGACACGCCAACGGGCCGATACTTGTTGAGACCTAAGCTGGAAAAGGTCAAGCATGTTGACACGCCAGTACGGTTGATACATGTTTGAACCTGAGGAAGAAAATTTCAACATGTTGACACGCCAAGACGGGCCGATACATGTTGGAATTCTAGCCGGAGAGGGATAGGACTTGTTGACACGCCAGACGGCCGATACTTGTTCTATCTCTTCAAACGATTTACCTCTAATCAAAGGTACTTATGGTTAAAAGATATTCATCTTTTCTTACGAATTAAGGTTTTGACACCTTCGCCTGGGCGCACGTTTTCACACTTATTCAAGTTGTGGACTATTGGTTGTAACATTTTCATGTTACCTACGGTTTATAACATTTACATGTTATCTAAAGAACAAACAAAGCATCTCTCAGAGACATAAGTTACCTTGCTAAAAAACCATTTTTCAAAAGATTTTCGCAACCAAAGGACAAGTTGGATAAGCCAACAAGTCCCTAAAAACCTAAAAAAGCTTGGAGTACTAGACCAACCTAGTACCCCCAAATAAATTTTCTCGGCTCTTATGAGCCATTACAAACTAAAAAACCTTGTTTTCAGGGACACTCCCCCCATTTGTTGTACCAATAGAGGTACACAAATAAAGCAAAAAAATTGTTTTCATCCGAAATATCCAAAAACTTTAAAATGTTTTTCAAACTTTTTGGCCTGCTGCCGCCGGTGTTGCATCTTCCACTTGATCATTTGGAGTAGCCACTATGGTGCTTAGATCCTTGTTAGCATCATCAACTAGAGCTTCTAGGGCCGCGGAATTTACTTCTTCTGCATCCGCTGGCTCACCAATATGGTCCTCCAAAACTTTTCTCTCATCTTCCAAGTTCCAAGCTATGGCCTGTCCGTTTTCATATTCTTCAATCATTTGAATGCGGGTCTCCAACAAAGTCTTGGTGGCATTAAATTTGAAGTTCCCTCTCGCAACTTCAAGTTCTTTCATATGAGCCTTATTCTCGGCCACGAATGGCTTCCACTTCTTCTCCCAAGCGTTCAAAATCCTTCCTCAAACCTTCCACCTCACCAAAGATGCTTGTTTGCCTCCCTCTTCAACTTCTCCACTTCCTTGGCACTTTTGGTAGCCTCCTTTTGATTCTCGCAGCCTTCGTGACCAAGCCTCGCCGCTTTGATCTTCAATGCATCAATGTAGGCCACAATCGGGGTCATGAGTTCCCGCACCAAAAAAAGATGTTAATACTTTATCAAGCTCTTTGATAAAATTCAAAGATTCCTTCATCTTTACCTTCTCAACAATGTACCCTAAATTTTTCTCCTAACTTCTCCATGTCCATATCACTTTGTTTGCATCCGTGGCCTCGCCTTCCACCAGCTTTCTTTTCTTTGCATCCCCCTTCTTCTTGGATGCAGCCACATGAGAGCTAGCCACAATAGACACAGGGTAGGGGGTTTACCATCCTTCTTTGCCAAGCTTTTTGCTCTGTCGCAAAGAAGAAGGTCAAGAATGGTAACAGCTTCCTTGGAGCGAGTGGCTGCAAAATAGGATGAAGAGTTAGAACAGATTAAAGGGGTTAGAACAACTTGGAGATAGGCAAAGATTTAAAGTATTTGATTAACCTGTAGACATTGGGATAGGCTCGTAAAAGGTTTCTTCAAGGTTTGCCTCTCGGGCTTCTTCGGGACCAACTTCCTTGTTAGAATCTCTGCAACAAATTGAACCGGTAGTGCCTTAAAAGTTCTCACTAAGGGTTCCAAGTTATAGATCTCGCTCACTCTTTTCTCTGTGTTGTCTTTAAAGGGAAAAAGCACATCCAATTTCGCAACTAGGCCAAAGAAAAATTTGGAGAAATAGTTAGTACATTGCTGAAAATCATCATTAGAGTAAGAAAAATTGCCTACTACCTTGGGACCTCCATTTGAAGTTGGCACCCACATCCTTCACCAGGGTGCTCTTCTTTGCAAAAAAGAATTTGTTCTTCCACCCTCTATCGGCGGGATCAACATTGTCGATTAAGAAAGGCGTCCTACCAACCCTAACCCTAAAACCATATCTCCCTAAACCAAAGCTCCTAAACTCATTCGTAAAAGCAAATTCCTCTAGACCAATTGCTAACTCTGTTTCTGCATTTAGCCTTACTAGGGTTTGAAGGCTTCTCCAACCTTGAGGCATGAGTTGGGCATAGTTAAGCTTGGTAGATACAAAGAACTGGGTGATTAAAATTGGAAACGGGAATTTCAGACCAATAGTGAACGGATATTCAGGGAAACATACCCATTCGGGGGAAAAACACTCTGGAGTTAGGTTAGGGTGGGTAAAAAGTTCAGTTTCGAAAGCCATGGCGTGATTCCTCTTGATAATTTCTAAATTGGCGGCAGGGATGGTACACTTTTCTTTTTCAGGGTTCTTCAACATGTTTTGGGTGAGAAAACCCACGGGCAAACCCTCTCCACTCTCGATTAAAGTTACCACCTTTCTCTTCCCCATTTTTCAAGCTTAAAACAAAGATTCAAAGATGGAACTGAAAAGGAAACAAGAAACTCACCGGCAATTTCTACTTGATTCTCCTCTCCAAACCGTCTTCCCTGGTTCTCCTTCTTCTTCCCGTAATCTTTTTGAAAGCTACGTTTTTGAAAAGGAGAGTTGGAACAGGAATCTTCTTATTTATGGAGGTTGAAAGTGGTTGAGACCTTTTAAAACAAATACACCTTTTTGCCTTGGGAAAAACCACTTAACCGTCCCGTCGCATCCTTTTAAAACCGTCATCCTTTTTCTTTCTAGTTTTGGCAAACCTTTTGAATTCTTTTTGTCTCTTTCTATTCTTCTTTTTTAAATTCAAAAAGTTTGGGGCAATTGTTGGGCCCTACATTTTCAGTCAACATGTTTACAACTTACACTTAACAACTTGGTACTAACAACTTGAGTTGCTCTATTTACAACTTGGCCTTCTGCAGGTTGGGACGCATAACGTTTTTCCTATTTTATAGGGAACGTGCCAAAGACCAGTTCAACCACGTTTCTTCAGCAAACAAATCACTATCTCTTCATCAACGATCAAATGCGGATATATCTCCAAGGATCAACCCTAATTCCGAGTTTATAGGCCCATAATCCTCTTTTTGTTAATTAGTTTTATTTTTGAGGTATAAAAGGGGGAACACACACTGTATTTTAACACACGTTCCTCACTAGCTTAAGCTCCCTTTTTCATACGCTCTTAGCATTGTAATCTCAAGAAAATTCTTAGTAAACTTTCGGTCAAGGCAGGAGCCATATCCTCCCGGGGTTTTATGCCGGAGAACAAGTTGTTCAAGGGCTTTCCCTAGTCAACAAACGTCTTGTGTCCATTTCTATTCAACTTGATAGTCATTGTACCTAGATTCATATCACTTTAGTCACTTTTCCCATCATAAAAATATAATTGTTGAAATTTGACCAAAACAATAACATGTAAGTATTAGAATAAAGAGGGTTAGACGAAGTCAATCAAAACAAGGAAGAGAGGAATTGAATTGAATGACTCAATTGATTATGATGCTAGAGATACATATTTATAGGATTACAATGAGGAATCTCCTAGAAGGAGAAGGTTTCTTAGATTGTGTTTCCTAATCTAATACAAGGATTAATCTCCTAGAAGGAGAATGTTTCTAAGATTGTGTTTCCTAATCTAATACAAAGATTATGTTTCCTAATCTATTTATTACAATATACACTTGAATATAATATAATGATATTATATTCCTAATATGCCCTGCAAGATGGACGGTCTTTGGATAAGTTCATTCTTGGAGAGTGATGAGATGAACCAGGTTTGATTACGAGTTGAAGATGTGTTCCCGGACATGTGTGTCATTTCTGAAGAGATGTGGTTCCTCGCATCCGAGGTGATGATAGGTTGGTGCATGACTACGTCGGAGATGATGGGGTTGTGGAGAGGGGTTTTCGGTTTTGCATAGTGGGTTTTGAAGTAGGGGGAATTGGTTTCGGATAGGCCGAGGGGGTTTTGAAGTAGGGGTTATGCACGTGGAGTCACCTTGTACAAGTAGGGGTTTTAACCCTCACGCGTGAGGCGAGCACATGGAGTCACCTTGTACAAGTAGGGGTTTCACTCCTCACGTGTTGGTCAAAGGGTTTTTGAGCCAAGGGGATTGTATAACAAAAAAAAAATTGGGGTTTCGATCAAAAAGGTTTTTGAGCCGAGGGGGTTGAATACCAAAAAAAATTGGGGTTTCGGTCAAAAGGGTTTTTAAGCCGAGGGAATTGAATACCAAAAAAAATTTTGGGGTTTCGATCAAAAAGGTTTTTGAGCCGAGGGGGTTATGGTGGTTTAAGAGGGGGGGGGGTTGCCTTTAAGGGTTTTGCCGAGATTGGTGGTTGAAGGGGGGTGGTTTCGACCTTGGGGTTTTGGTGTATAAGGGTTGTCTTTGAGTGGGGCGGTTTTGATGATGGTTGGCGGAAGCTTTGGTGGTGAGGTTTGGCGCAAGCTTCGGTTGGTAAGGGTTTAACCGTTGGGTGTATAAGGGTTGTCTTTGGGTGGGGCCGTTTTGATGATGGTTGGCGGAAGCTTTGGTGGTGAGGTTTGGCGCAAGCTTCGGTTGGTAAGGGTTTAACCGTGGGTTGTGGTGGAAGGCGGAAACAATGTGGTGAGGGTGGGGCGGCTTTAGGGTTTTGCCGCTAGGGTTTTGGCGGAAAAGTCCTTCTATGGATCTTAATGCTCTGATACTATAATAGAATAAAGAAGAGAGAGAGAGACGGAGTCAATCAAAACAGGAAAGAGAGAAATTGAATTGAATGACTCAATTGATTATGATGTTAGAGATACATATTTATAGGATTACAATGAGGAATCTCCTAGAAGGAGAAGGTTTCTAAAATTGTGTTTCCTAATCTAATACAAGGACTAATCTCCTAGAAGGAGAATGTTTCTAAAATTGTGTTTCCTAATCTAATACAAGAATTATATTTCCTAATCTATTTATTACAATATACACTTGAATATAATATAATGATATTATATTTCTAATAGTAAGTCGATACTCATCCACGTTTGATACTAATAATATTGATGTGATGCAGAGAATTTTGTGTTTTTATTTAAATACTCCCCGGTTATAAACTAAACACTTTGTTAATTAGGGTGTTTCACTACAATTACACAATTTCTATAATAAAGATGTTTTATTAGTTTTATACTCCATCCGTCCCAATATAAAAGTTACTAATTTTCTTTTTGGTCGTTCTAATATTGAAGTTACTAACCCAAAATTATGGGTGTTCAAGGTCCGAATTGATCCGAATTTTGTCAAAATTTTCGAAAATCAGAAAAAGATCAATACTTTGATTTTGTAAAAATTTAGTACCAGGAACAGAACGTTACATTATAAGATTGGTCCCATTGGTCTTGTTATAATGGTTCGGTTTCATCGGTTTTATAAATTACAATATACTATAATTTTTTATGTTAACAAATATTCAATTGAATATTATCACTAGTTAAATAAATAAAAAATTGTAACAAATATTTTATATTTAAACTACAAAATAGACACCATTAAACATTAATTATTCATCTTCAAAATTAACCATAACATAGAAAAAAATTAAAACTAAAAGCTACAAATTACACCATCAAGTCGACGAGAAAAGTACTTTTTTGGTCCTTAAACTATTTTATTTGGGACCTTTTAGTCCTTGAACTATTTTCTAAGCCTTTTTCATCCTTGAACTATTTTAATTGAGACATTTTAGTCCTTCTGTTAAAACTTTTGTCCATTAACCATTCATTGGGACCTTTTCGTAAAGAGTTCTATAGGCCAGTGACCTTTTAGATATACTTAACTCCGTTGTGGAACTATTTCTTTATTAATTTTTTTACAGATTTGAACATTCATTTAGGGACGGAGGAGTAAACAAAAATGTAAAAATATTGAACAGTACGTTCATTTTGAAATTGTTTTTTCATTTGCAAATTTGAACATTCACATAGGGACGGATGAATTGCAAAAAAAAAAAATATAGTAAAAATTTTGAACAGTATATTCATTTGGAGCTATTTTTTTTTTCAAATTTAAACATTTAGGGACGGAGGCGTAAAAACAAAGTAATTTTGAACAGTTGTTGTATGGGTTGACAGAAAATTTTAGCTTATTGGGTTCAAATTACTTTGTTTTTGGCTACGCACCTCCGTTCCTAAATGTTCAAATTTGAAAAAAATATAGTTCCAAAATGAATATACCTTTCAAAATATTTACTTTGTTTTTTTTTCTACTCATCCGTCCCTAATTAAATGTTCAAATTTGCAAATGAAAAAATAGTTTCAAAATGAACGTGTTGTTCAACAATTTTACTTTTTTTTTACTCCTCCGTCCCTAAATTAATGTTCAAATTTACAAAAAAAAAAAAGTAAAAATGTTGAACAGTACGTTCATTTTGAAACTATTTTTTCATTTACAAATTTGAACATTTACTTATGGACGAATGAGTAGAAAAAAAAACTAAAAATTTTGAACAGTATATTCATTTTGGAACTATTTTTTTTCTTCAAATTTGAACATTTAGGAACGGAGGGGCGTAGCAAAAAACAAAGTAATTTGAACCCAATAAGCTAAAATTTTCTGTCAACCCATACAACAATTGTTCAAAATTACTTTATTTTTACGCCTCCATCCCTAAATGTTCAAATTTGAAAAAAAATAGTTTCAAATGAATATACTGTTCAGATTTTTTACTATTTTTTTGCAATTCATCCGTCCCTAAGTGAATGTTCAAAATTGCAAATGAAAAAACAATTTTAAAATGAACGTACTGTTCAACATTTTTACATTTTTACATTTTTTTACTCCTATGTCCCTAAATGAATGTTCAAATTTATAAAAAATAAAATAAAAAAATAGTTCTACAACGGAGTTAAGTACCTAAAAGGTCACTGGCCTATAGAACTCTTTACGAAAAGGTCCTAATTAACTGTTGATGGACGGAAGTTTTAACGGAAGGACTAAAAGGTCCCAATTAAAGTAGTTCAAGGATGAAAAAGGCTTAGAAAATAGTTCAAGGACTAAAATGTCCCAATTAAAATAGTTTAAGGACCAAAAAGGTACTTTTCTCTCAAGTCGACTGTGCCACCTTCAACTTCCAAATTTGCAACAAAATTGTTCGCTTAATAAACACAAAAAAAATAAACAAAAAAAAATGTAGGAACAACAAAAAACAGAGGTCGAATCTTCTACAATTTTTAACGCAAAAAGCTGAGAGAGATATAGATTCTCTTGCGATACAACTGCGCCGTCGATGAGAGATAGATGGTGGTGTCGTGATGTGACTGCTGCGTCGAACTCAGGGCGTCATGAAGCCATGAATCCTTAAAGAATCAAATTGATTTATAGTTGAGAGAAGAGATGAGCAGAGAAGAAGAGCGTTGATAACCTGAGAGAGAGGCCGGGAGTGAAATGACGCAATGAAATAAATATTGAGATAGGGTTTGATGTATTGAAGCGAAGCTAAATAGGTAAGAAAATGAATTAGGATTTTTTTTTAAAAGTGGAGTTTTAAGTATTTCAAATTATATATATATATATATATATATATATATATATATATATATATATATATATATATATATATATAAATATATATTATATAGAGATAATCGATCCGGTTTCGATTTAGTATCGTATATATTTTTATCGAAATCAGGACCAAATCAAATAATCGGTTCTAGAAAAAATTGGAAACAGGAACAAATCAATACTATTAGTTTGATCCAATTTTTACCGGTAGGTCTGTTCCAGTTTTATCGGTCCGGTTCAACAGATTTTTAGAGCAGCCCTAAATATACAATGATATCCATTTGTCATACTCAAAACAAAAACTCCCTACCCATTTCGTTCTCCTACTTTACTTTTCATACTTACACCACTTATTTTTTTCTTAATATCCGCGTATTAATATTTGATAACTTTTATATTGCGTAAAATCTGGGGAGAAACGCGTCCCGACTTGTCGCGCGACAATGCAGGCCAAGGCTTCTGGATATCCAGAAGCTTTGGGATGGATATCCAGAAGCTTGGCCTTTGCCCCAAACTTTTTTTCTGGATATCCGTTCCAAAGCTTCTGGATATCCAGAAGCTTGGCCTTTGCCCCAAACTTTTTTTTCTGGATATCCGTTCCAAAGCTTATGGATATCCAGAAGCTTTGGGATGGATATCCAGAAGCTTGACCTTTGCCCCAAATCTTTTTTTTTCTGGATATCCGTTCCAAAGCTTCTGAATATCTAGAAGCTTTGGGATGAATATCCAGAACACGTTTCTCCAGAGACCGACTCTTTATATTGGGACGAAGAGAGTCTTAACGAGACCCTTTTCAAATAAAAAAAATTGAGTTTTTTATATTTTATTAATGATAGATAAAGCATCAATTAGGCTACATCAAATAGCGTATAAATAAATAAACTAGCACATGTAATTAACAAGATTCGAACAATCTACCGGCAATATGGAAACTAATAGTTGATAACACTAGAACTAAAGTTCATTGGTTATATTAATTAGACCCATATGTAATACTCATAACAAAAATTCAATTAATATTCTTTATCCCATTTTCTCTGTCATACCTCATTTTTCATAACCAAAACACCTAGTTCACAAACACTTTTTCTCAATTTCTCTGCAAATAATAAGTGTGTAGTTTGTAATTGAACATTTAGACGAAGTGAGTAATATATTTTACTTATTTATACATAATTTGTAAAATACAATGGAACAATTATATTAACGGTATTTCTTTATTTAAATATAATATTTGACACTAAATTTAAAATAAAGTAGAAATAAAAGTGTGATATTTTATTACGAGAGAGAGAGGGAGCATTTATTAATTATTATGAAAATATATTGAACATATATTTTAGCAATCCAAGAGTATTCAGTTGTACTTTATTTTTCAATTTCATTGACTCCATCCAAAAGACAATTTATATTTATGTGCCTAGAGCAATATAAATTACCATGATGGTTGAGCTTTTGAGTAGATCATATAGAAACCTTTCGATCAGCCATGACAACCTCAAGATATTTTTCAATGTCTAAGCCCAAGAACGATGACTACGATAACGAAAATGAAAGAGTTGGAGAGATAATTTCAAGCCTTCCCAAAGCTAAAGGTTGGGTAACTCATTATCTTTACAAGTACCAAGACTATTGGTACATGTATTCCTCCCTTGAAGCAACAATCTTAGCACAACAAACTTTCAAATTCCAACAAGCTGATATTTTGGTGGCAACAAATCCGAAATGTGGTACAACATGGGTCAAGTCCCTTGTCTATGCTATAATGAATCGCGCGACTTACCAAAATTACTCCACTACCCACCCTTTGCTCACTAATAATCCTCATGCACTTGTTCCAAACATTGACTCTCCATTTTTCCAAAAGTTTGCCTTAGAAAAGCTTGAAACTATGTGCTCGCCGCGCCTCTTTGGGACCCACATGCCGTACAATTCATTGCCCGAGTCTGTTATTAGTTTGGGTTGTCGAGTTGTGTACATGTGTCGAGATCCAAAAGATATGTTTGTTTCAATGTGGCATTTCTTTGACAAGTTACATGACACGGAGACTTCGCTAATACCATTGGAAGAGGCATTTGACTTGTTTTGCCATGGGATATCCTACTTGGGACCGTATTGGGATCATGTTTTAGGGTATTACAAAGCAAGTTTGGAATGGCCAGAGAGATTTATTTTCATGAAGTATGAAGACATGAGAAGTGATAGTGTTAATAATGTGAAGAGATTGTCAACATTCTTGGGCAAACCTATCTCTTTGGAAGAAGAAGCAAAAGGGGTAATTTCGGAAATTATAAAACTTTGCAGCTTCGAAAATATGAGCAATCTGGAGGTGAGTACAAATAGTAAGCTTTTTGGAGAGTTGAAGAGTGATATATTCTATAGGAAAGGTGCAGTTGGGGATTCTAAGAACTATCTCAATGTTAAAATGATGGAGCGGCTTGACCAAATTACAAGGAAAAAGTTTCATGGTTATGATATTGGATATTAAGCTAGCTAGCTAGCTAATTCCCTCATTTATGCGTCTTACAAATTATATTTAAATATTTAAGAGAATAATTAATCATATTTGTTGTTGAATTTGTTGTGTTTGTCCATTTTATCGAACTAGTGAGTAACCCGTCGAAATTCGACAGGCATAATAAAGTTTATTATTACTTATTGCTATAATCTGTAATTTCATTAGGTCATATTGTTTTGGTTTATTTAAATGAAATTACAGAGTATATGGGATGGATAAAGTATACTTCATATTAATGTTGTCGTTTAGGATGCAAATGATGCTTAAACCATGTTTTTCCTAATTGTTTTGGCTTAGACCATGGTGGTCATCATGCATAAGCAAGTGTAGCAACAGCTTGTTCATTACAATTAGTCCAATAAATGTTAAAGGAGAAAGAGCATGTGAAGCGTCAAAATTCACTAAATTATTTTTTTTTAAAAGTGAGGAGAGTGTTAAACAGCATAAAAACCTGAAGGTGAACATCTATATCAAGAGAATATGAAAACCAACAAAAATGATTTGAAAAACACATCCAGAAAAATATAGCACCTAATAAATATTTTTACATAATAATTCATGTTTTATTCTTACAGACCATTTTATCCCTCTGTGTTATTGCACCTAATAAATATTTTAACATAATAACACAGAGATAAAAATATAGCACCTAATAAATATTTTTACATAATAACACATAGATAAAATTGACTTTTATCTATGTGATATTGCAAGGCTTTTATCCCTCCAGGAGTAGCATAATGTGTTAACATGCATATACAAGGGCCTGAATAACTACATTTACGCATGCATTCATTGAAAGCACTAATGACAGTGCAGCACACACAGAAGTATATACGGTACCGACTATTTTATCCCTACTAAAAGTCACTTAAATTGGAAAGGATCTTCATCCCACGCACAGACCAACTGCATCCCATTCCCACGCACAGACGAACGCAAGAATGTTGAGACTAAGCCCAAATGGTATATGCCTCGCCGTCCTTTTCTTTTCCCGCCGGCGAAAATTAGTCACTTAATTTATCAACTCCTTCTATCTCATCCTCTACCCTTTTAACTTTCCCTCCTAATCATATCAGATTTGATAATATCACTAAACTCGACCATGCTCTCCAATTGTTCGATGAAATGCTCCAAACGCAGCCTCGCCCTTTAATCAAACACTTTACCCATCTGATTTCAGTCATTGTTAAGATGAAACATTTTTCACCTGCCCTTTCTCTTTTGAATCAATTGCATTTGCTGGGTATTTCAGATTTGTATACCATCACCATTTACATTATTTGCTATTGCCATTTAAAACAGTTGAATTATGGGTTTGCAATGTTGGATACTGACTAACTCTTCACAACTATAGAAACTACCAAACTCTCTCGCTTGAATGCATTGGCGGTAATGTCAATTGCTCCAGCACATAATTATAAATAAAACGGCATTAATCTTTTCTTTGTGAAAGAAAACCATCACTAAAGAAATGACTTGATACATAGCACAACCATTTAATGATGCCATTGTCTTTCAAACCAAGATCCAATACAATGATACATCATAACAGAAATTTCATGAGTGCAAATTTCCTTGCATGTAAAGAAATGACCTGTCAAATGTAACTCCTTATTTTGGGACAGAGCATATGCAATCAATTTTGTGTAGCATATAATGGTTGATATGTTTTGATTGTGTCTGTGGGTTTATCTGATATGGCGATCGAGATGTTCTAGCTTGTAAGGCTTCCAAGGCTCCAACTTATTTGGAGGATTACAATCTATTAGCATGTCTCACAAGAGTCAGGGATTGTCGGTGTCTTCCTTTTGTCAGAAATTGACACTATGGCCTGGGGAGAGTGTTGGTGCTTCATAGCTCATGTAGGTCTGATCTTTATGTCTGAACTGCATATTGATAATGAACCTTCAGTAGGAACCCTCTCCTTCCTAGCCCATATGCGGCCACCTTGGAGCCCACCATATAGAGTCTAAAATAAATAATGGGAATTGTATACGATATATAATGGGAATTTTATAGCAGATATATAAGAAGACATTTAACTAAGGAGTGAAGTGGGACATGGTTGGGTGACTGTTTTTTATTGATTATGTGAATGCAGCTTCACTTTCTTTGGTAACCTCTTTAACGTTTCCTAATCATATCAGATCTGATAATATCACTAAACTCGACCATGCTCTCCAACTGTTCGATGAAATGCTCCAAACGCAGCCTCGCCCTTTAATCAAAAACTTTACCCATCTGATTTCAGTCATTGTTAAGATGAAACATTTTTCACCCACCCTTTCTATTTTGAATCAATTGCATTTGCTGGGTATTTCAGATTTGTATACCATCACCATTTCCATTATTTGCTATTGCCATTTAAATCAGTTGAATTATGGGTTTGCAATGTTGGATACTGACTAACTTCACAACTATAGAAACTACCAAACTCTCTCGCTTGAATGCATTGGCGGTAATGTCAATTGCTCCAGCACATCATTATAAATAAAACGGCATTAATCTTTTCTTTGTGAAAGAAAACCATCACTAAAGAAATGACTTGATTCATAGCACAACCATTTAATGATGCCATTGTCTTATTCAAGATCCAATACAATGATACATCATAACAGAAATTTCATGAGTGCAAATTTCCTTGCATGTAAATAAGATAGAACATCCATACACTGCATAATGGCTGTTAGTGCTACAGAATTTACTAAGTATAAGAACCACACTAAAATGATGAAAATGATGTATCTCAATGGCACAAATCTACGATTTTTGTTGATTCAATAATCTATACTACTGATCCATAGAAGTTGAGTACCATTTATATGACTTGCTAAACTAAGATTTATATACACTGCATTCTACAAATAATAAAGCAACTTCTTCAGTTCCCATTAGCATTTGTTCCTTCATATCTTTTAATAGCACTCGAGGATCCTTCCAGAACATTTTTTGCGTACCATTCCCATGGTGAACATCCCAATCCACAATAAGGATTTTGTTAATACCTAAATCCTTTTACAACATAAATGTATCTGAGTTAAATATTGGAAGGACTCATGTCATAAGCTATTAACAAATTCAGACCTTATCAATAATTTAAAGACACAATAAAGAAAGTTCTCACTCTTTCATTTAAAAGGAACCTGGTTGCGATTGCAACGTTGTTGTATAAACAAAACCCCATTGGTATATGTTCTTCTACATGGTGTCCAGGAGGTCTAACAATAGCAAATGCAAAATCCAATTCCCCATTTGCCACTTTCTCAGCAACATATGGAAGTAGAGACCAGATGATCGGATGTTAGTGAATGAATTATACCACAACTGCCTATCAGAGGAATGAATTTAGTGCATGTATCTCGTAATCCATGGAAAGAGTTGTCATATGTTGCTACAAATAACTCTAACTATCATACGAGAAATGGTTAATAATGTTCAATCAGAAGCACAAAGATTTACATGAACTTTCCACCCATGGACCAATATGATCTAATTCTGGACAAAATGTTCTGACATGAATTTTATAAGCTTTTCAAAAGAAGCATATATGATGAACAAAATATTAGAACAACAGCTCTTGTGAAGTTCAAACCTGAATCTGCCATTGACGTAAAATAAGGAACATATGAACCTCACACATTTACCCTCCCCCCCAGCTTCCAATTATATATAACTACTGCTTGTGATGCCCCAGTAAGTTAACAGAATAGTTCTGAAGTCTCACCTCGACCACAGAGCCAGCCGCAAGATAAGCGGCTTCTGATGAGCCTTCATTGAGGTATATAGAATTAAATCATGCAGCCATCTTGTTTCTCCGAGAATCCATCTTTTTGGAGCTTATGGTCTTAATGAAATCAATGTGATTTTTGGTATGAACTGCAACTAGATGTCATATGTACTAAGTCCCAATATAGATGGCCAACTGACAGTCAGCCCTTCAAGATTTAATTTTATAGGATCCTCCTTCCACTTAAAACATAGCAACATTTGGAAGCTCATTAACAAATAAGAAAATAAATAGTGAGTATTGAGGGTAATGGGGGGGGGGCATACAACATAATACTATTACATCAGAAAATTTCCACTCTTTTTACATCAGATAATAAACTCTTGATCTAATAAATCATAAGTTGGGTTGTATTCAGCTCTGTAGCCCAAGAAGAGAGATATATATGTCATTACTCGTACTATTTCTATCAAAGCTACAAATATAAGCAAATATTTACGTAAATAACGAACAAAATACTACTTATGATGGGAACAACTTTGGTTATGAAGTTTATTCCCTAAAAAGGAGAATGCAAAAGATCATATATATACTTAGATGTCATATGTACTAAGTCCCAATATAGATAGCCAACTGACAGTCAGCCCTTCAAGATTTAATTTTATAGGATCCTCCTTCCACTTAAAACTTAGCAACATTTGGAAGCTCATTAACAAATAAGAAAATAAATAGTGAGTATTGAGGGTAAAGGGGGGGGCATACAACATAATACTATTACATCAGATAATAATCAGCAACCAAAATTCAATCCAAGCCTAAATCTAGACCAAGACAATTACGAACCACATAGCATCCCAAATCATTAAATCTCAAAGCATCTAAAACATCCACAGGAAGATAAAAAATGACTGGATAATTTCAATTTTTAATTTAACTATTTGGAAGATATACCTGTAGGAAAAATTTCATCAATTACAATATCCAGTCTAACTGGCAGAAAAGAATAAATCCCTCTTGATTGAGCAAACTGATAAAAACATTTATACCTGCAAATAAGAGACATCGATTCTATTAAGCATATAGGACATACACTATTTGTACAACTTGTTAATATTTATAGATTAAGATTACCTCACAACTTGTCGAAAATTTCTTTATACACTACATTAGTTGTGGTATCATGCGTCTGACCATCTTTATCGCAAATTAGAACTTTGAGCCCCTTTTTACTGGTTACTCTAGAGATTGCCACATACAACTGACCGTGGCTGAATACAGGTCAAGGAAGGTATAGCCCCACGTGTGAAAGTGATTGTCCATGACTCTTATTTATAGTCATAGCAAAGCAAACGACCAAAGGGAATTGTCTCTGTTGAAACTTCACGGGAAATTTTGTCAAATCGGATGGGCTCAAGATCATTCTAATAAAAACCTTCATGCCAATATTTTTACCCGATGTCATTTTTGCTTCAACTACGTGCTTTCCGAGATTGGTGACAATCATTCTTGTTCCATTGCATAGCTCAGAAGCTTGATCAATATTCCTGAGCAACATGACCATACACCCAACTTTAAGCTTGATAAGGTGATTCGGCAATCCCAAGCATTTAATCGTATTAAGAAACTCTACAGAAAATACATCCTCGTGTCCTGTAATATCTCCATCCTCCTTACTGATGCTATCTGAACTCATATACTCAACCTCTTCACCGGGCAACAATGACATCACATATTCATTTATAGAATCAACTATTTCATTAGTTGGTGCCAATACAGCTCTATTCTGAAAGAATCCATCAAGACTGATATTCTGTAATATGTCGGGATACGTATATTGAACGATAGCTGGAATAGGATCAACTGCATCTCTTATAAGAATGTCATCCGGTATGTTAAGATCAGCTTCTCCGTCATTTTCCTCTCCGGCATCCCCATCCCCGACCCGTAATATCCATTCACGAAATCTCTAATCTCTAAAGCATCCGAAAAGATGAGCCACCTACTGAGAATAGACAATATGATTGATATAAAACATTTTGATAAACAAATAATAGAAACATAAAATATTGATTTTTTTATATGAAATGGGTTTACCTGCAATCTCATGTTTTTTGTCAATTTAAGGATCTCGCAGTAGTTCCAAAGTTTAGATGAACTAATGGTAGCATGCACAATATTATTTCGGTTTCCTTTGGGAACAACCGGCAATATTTGCCTAAAATCACCTCCTAATACAACAACTAATCCACCAAATGGCTTATCAGAGCATCGACCATCTGATGTGCGCATAATATCACTCAAGCTCCTATCAAGAGCTTCGAAGCAGTGCTTGTGGGTCATTGGAGCCTCATCCCAAATTATGAGTTTTGTTTTCTTAAGAAGTCCACACACATCAGAATCCGGCTTGATCTTACTGCAAGTTGAGCTTTCATCGACCCGGGATTGGTATACCGAACTGGAGTGAGCGCTTCGCCCCTCGAAGAAGCAAAGAAGCTATACCGCTAGAAGCCACCGGAAGAACTATATCCTTCCCGCTTCTTAAGGCCGAGCACAATGTCTTATATATAAAAGTCTTTCCAGTCCCTCCATAACTATACAAAAAAACCACTCCACCATTTCCATTGTCAACTGGATTCATAATCTTATCATAAACAATTTTTTGCTCATCACTCAAACACGTATATAATCTAGAGTGCTCAGCTTTCATCTCATCTACGTCATATGACATTTCATCTAATATGAGCAAATTCTCAAAGCATCACAAATGACTCGAATTGGATTGGTTTAGGCATATCCTTATAATTTTGGAGACTGCTGCAATTCGCTGCAAGTAACTTATCAATTTGTTCCAATGCTAAATTTCTAATTTGCTCTTCACTAAGTGTTAAACCTGTATATAAGGAATAGATTTAATTAAATATGATAATTAAAATGTAGTATAAAAAATAATAACATATGGAACATGATAAATTACATGGACATCATAAAATATTTCATATAATTATCGAATCCAATACATTAGCAGATTTACCTGGATTGTTGAAATTCGTTTGATGCTTGTAGATGATATCATCCAACAAAAGATGCCAAGTTTTATTCCATACATCTTGTGGCCTCGACATACTATTAGACAATAGTAGCATCGCGAATAGTCTTCTTAAGTAATCCGCAGACCCCCATTCACTTGCTTCTGTGATTCCATCAACATATTCTTTGTCATCATCTAACAATCCTAAAGCATAACATGCTGCTTTGTAATCGCCGTGTACGATGTTGTTTACAGTTTTCAAATCATCGTAACATTTAGCACCAGCAACATGATTTAACATCAACCTCAGATAGTATATTTCACCTGAGATAACAGTACTGATTAATAATTATAAGATGACAGATAGATGATCTAGATTGCGAAATAGGAAGAAAAGATAATTGAGAAAAAACAATAGTATGACTATAATAGATCTTATAGAACAATAAATAGCAGATATCACTTGAATCTATGGGCACATGAAAAATACGTCCAAATGACATGCATTTCTTTCTATGACAAATCGTTTAAATATCAGGCAACATGGTGAAGGGATTTTTCTAAGGGTAAGCTTTATGATGTTTAAAAAGAATGCTTATCAAGTTCCATTCTCTTTTCTCAAGTATGCAATGACCCTAAACGGTAAGCTTTATGTGCTTAAGAAGAATGTCTGGCACATTATTTCTTCCGGATAAAATCTGATTGAATCTATATTTCTCATAGGCACCTACAATTGTTGTGATACACCAGATACTGATGGACTTGTCTCTGTTTTGAGTTATGTGAGGAAAGATTGCTGGCAGTAAATCGAATGATGCAGTTGTAGCCTTTAGATTTCTAATCTTTTTTTGTTTGAAAGTGCGAGTATTTTTCTATATATTCATGTTTGACATTTTGAAAACAACTCACTTGAAAGTATTCAATTATGCATGCAAGGTAGTTGTTCTAAGAATATGTATCACATAGTACAATTGACATGAAAAAGGAGAAAGAACAAAGAGGGCATGAAGAAAATAACCGTTCTACAGTTGACTGAAAGTGAAATCGCTTTCTTCAACAATGGCCTTTCTTAATATTGTAGATTGTAGGTTAACTAAATAACCAAGAAAATGTCGGGAACGTGTACAAAATGTAATCATGAAGGTTTGATTAAAACAAACTTTCCAGAAACTAAGTTGATGATAATAAAAATGATCAGAGAGAATTTTAGCTCGCAATAAAGATTATATGAAGACTACTTAAAGATAATACAACTCGACTCTTCAAAGTTGCAAATAGAAAGACTGGCATGAATAAACTTGCATTTATGTATGCCTAACAACTATTGCTTCCTTCAAAATTCAGTATAAACTACCTAAACAGTAAATCCTCAGTAAAAAGAGACAGCATCTAGACCTTTACCTTAATTTTAATTTATCTGACACAGGAAAATACATTTGAACAAAGAAGTAAGTCTGAAGAAAGGTTTATAAAGAATCCATCAAAAGCCTGGAGAAATGTAATTATGTGAGAACACATTAAACTATCCAAAAGAAATTTAGAACTTCTGTAGATTTTGATGATTGTTACTATCTCTTAGTATAATTCAGTTATATGGTATATCAGCTTCTTGAGTAGAGACGTCTAAGTTGGTATATCAGTTCTATGGATAGAGTGGATTTCATAACCCTAAGGATTTGAATTACATTATTATCAAGCTTTACAGATATATTTGGGCCTCTCTGATTCTAATTTATGATTGCAGCCTGGGGCCAAAGGTTTTGTACTACCTCCGTCCTAAAACGAATGTCTAAAAACTTCAAATTTTATTTTTTTTTGGACATTAATTTCGGTTCTGAGGGAGTAGTAACTTTATTTCTTGGATGTCATTGGTAGCATTACTACACCAATGAGCTTACATTTTGTGTTTTGAAATGATTTACTTCTTCTCATAGTTTATTACTGATGAGAATTGCAACTAATATATCAAAACCCATGCAATTGAGGGTATAATCCCCTGTCATTATATTAAGAAATTAAAAAATTATATGTTGGTATAATACTAAAATAATCTGCTTATAATAAAAATGTTAATATAATGATGATATATTGATTAACGTACTCATTATCAACCAATGTCACATCCATTTTCCTAGCATTGAGTGCAGATACAAACTCGAAATCTCCTAGAGGCAGAATAACCTCGCCAATAACATCTATTAACATTTCAATGAAAATAGCATAAGTGTGAATCTTATGATAGTGTTAAGATTTTGAATAGAAATAAGATATATTCTTACCCAAAACTTACTCCTCGGGGTAGTCCTGTAAATTATTAAAGCAAGTGAATATAAAACCATTGTCTGAGATCCGAGTAGGAATCTCAATTTCAGAAACTTTGGTCGCTAAACTTAAGATTATCTTCCATTCATGATTAATTTTCCCCTTCTGATTAATAGGATTGTTTTGCTCCACAGCGAAATTAGAAATCTTCATGATTTTTCCTTCACTAAACTTTTCCTTCATTCTTGTCAACAATCTTGTTGGAACGGTAGCTTGAATTTTAGATCCCTAAGTAAAATAATGATATGATATTAGAATTATTCTCAAGCGTTATTGGTACAAGAAAAAATAACATCTTAAGCACTAACCTCGTCATCAATCAATATCATTTCAAGCCATTGTTTTCCAAGCTTATTTCTTGGTGTCCACACTTTCAAAACTCGAACAACTATACTGCGAAGCTTAGTGTTCTTTCCGATGGATTTGATTGTAATCACCTGACTGTTTGTTGCCATTACCTCCTATATCATATAAAAATAGTAATCAATTCAAAAGCTTATGTTGATTCAATGTGCAAAATCAGAATGTTGTTGATATATTGATGTGGTTTCATTCAGTAGTTGCTTGGTTCAATGTGCAAAATCAGAGTTGGATTTTGGCATCCTCTGATCATGGTATTGGTTGTTTCAATTCAAAAGCTTATGTTGATTTGCTGGTGTTATGTCATTCAGTAATGAATCAAAGACTCAGTTTTCTCCTTCTGTTTTTTGGTTACTGGAAGCATTTGAGTGATTTGGTTGATGTTTTAGTTATGTCTTTCTCTGTGGAATACACTTGGAAGCTTCCTGCTGGTGTTGGGCATCAGATTGCTGATAAGTGGCAGCATTGTTTATGTTGTTGGGCTTGGATAAAGGATATCATGGGAATGTTTCATTCAGCAAGTAAGCAATTCTTTTTGCTGAATTTTTGGTGGCAGTATAAGCAAGAATCAGAGGCCAAGAAGGTGTTTATTTGGTTTCTGACAATTCATTTTTTAGATAATCTTGGGGTTAGTTGGATTTTGTTTGTTTTCTGGGCTTTGTGGAAAGATGTGGTCAAGAATGTTGGTGATAAGTGGCAGCAAAATCTTGTTTTGACTGGTTTGGAGCTGGTTAACAGGGATTCTTGGTTGCTGAATGAGGTAGTTAATGCTATTTGGTAGCAGATTGATAGTTTCTGGCAGTTAAATGGGTTGTTTGTTGAAGTATGTGGTAATTCTATAGCTGCCTTGTTCATTGTGCATGATCTATGTTGGCTATTTGCAGCTTTGTTTTTTTGTATTGGTTGGTTTTGTTTTAAAACAATCCTATTATTTCAAGTTGTTGTGGCAGTTGGCTTGGCTGCGGTTATGGGTATAGTTGGTGTGTTGCGGTTTATGTTGGCTGTGGTTGTAGTTGCGGTCCTGCTGGAAGCGGGTTTGTTTGATGCGGTCAAGCTTAGTGTGGCTGGATTGTATGCGGTTACAAAGTATATGTTGTGGTTGCGGTTTTGGTTGAAGATGGTCAGGCTGTGGTTTGTTTTGGAGCAGTCATGGGGTAATGCGGTTGGTATAGTGCAGTATTGGCATAATACGGTTTGGCTTCTTGCGGTTAAGTTCAAATGCGGTCAGGTTTTTTGTGGCTGGCAAAGAGGTATAGATTTAGTAGGAGATTGTAATAGGGATTTAGTTTGGCCTATGGGTTTCAAAAGAGGTTGTAATAGTATAGAGTTGAGATTTAGGCTCCATTTCACTTATGTGAATGGTTGTCCATCTGACATTGTCTATTGGGGTGAATATTGCGTGATTCCAGCCTAGCTGTGGAGATTATTGCCATTTACCTATCTTAATCACGTCCTGTGTTTGTTTGCTTTACAGCGATTTCACCCTGGTAAAGAATGAAGATAAGGCTTGGTAAAGAAATACGGTTTGCATATTTGACATTCTTGAAGAAAGCCAGCTCAGGTATGTTCTTTAACTGTTATCTGTGTGATGCTTGTTGCATGAGCCAATATCCTTTATTTTAAATGATAACTTAGTCTTCTCTTTTGGTATGCATCATATGTATATTATTTTTATACTCACTAAGCCCGGCCTCATGTAAATTATTTGTGCTTTTTTGGCATTTTACGCTATTTGCTTAGCCATTACGTCTTGGTTCTTTTGACACATGTATTATGTTCTGATGTGCGTCTCGTTTTTCCACTTTTGTGAAGGATACCTTTTACTTATTATTTTCTATAAATAATATTAGGTGTAATTTATTTTTCAATGAAGCTGATATTGCACCATGATTAGGTGTAATTTTTTTTTTTTTTTTTGCATTGATAATGGGCTCATTCTGAGACATTAGTTGAGGCCTTATAAAGATTGAGTAAATCTGTTTCAACTATGTAAAGATCTGTGGACTGAGACATCAGACCATCTATGAAGCAAAACGTAATGAATGCACACTAAGAAAATGAGATGCATTTATACACTTTTGTACAGCCCATATGTATTATTAATAAAGATAGAATGTTAAGGCATGTCATCTCTTTTTGCTTGGTAATTTCATGAAATTAGAACTAACTTGCAGAGACTTTTTTGAGTGAAATATCGATTAAAAAGAGATGATTTGAGAACATGTCAATGATCTAGCAAAAAATTATACAGAGAAGATAAAAATAACAAAAGAAAAAAATGAACACAATTGAACATTAGTACTGCAATTAAATTAGTGCTTACCTTGTGGTTGAAACTACCAAGCAATGAAGAAGATTTCTTCTTCTTCTTCCTCCCAAGGCTCCCTCTCCTATGCCGCCTCTCTCTCTCTCTCTATCTCTCTCTATCTCTCTATTGTTTTATGATATTCAAATACTATTGATTTACGAATTTTAAGCAAAATATTTAAGGATATAAATTCGAAAATATTCAAATATTTTCTATATCTGCCTAGGCCGAAATTTATGTTGATTTTGAATATACAGTCCTTAAATCTCTATGCATATGCCTAAATTTATGTCAACATTTGAATATTAATCCCTCAAATCTCACTACCTATGCCGAAATTTATGCCAATATTTGAATATATAGACCTCAAATATCTCTGCCAAATTTTTGAAATTTTATCATAATTTAGTCTGATTCTATAATGTTATCCTAATTTAGGTAATAACCAAATTTAATCGACCAATGAGAATTTCACATTCTCAAATCAGATTTTATCTTAATTAAGGTTTTGAATATTGAATTTTATATTAATCGACCAAAGAGAATTTAAAATTTAATCAGATTATTTCTCTAGATAGAATTCGTAAATCATGGGATTAGTTAGCATGATTAGAGTCACATTCCAAGTTTAATTGATCAATGAAAGTCAATTTTTCGAAATTCAAAATATTGGTCTAACATTCGAAAATCAGATTTCACATTCCAAATTCAAAATTTGAATTTGAAATTTGCTTTTTCGAATTTATTTTCGAATTTAGTTTGCATCTGTGCATATGCCGAAATTTAGTTTGCATCTCTGCAAGAACTTGATTAATGCTATATCTCTTTTAGAGACATCCAATGAAACCAGCTTGTAGAGTATCCCTAAATCAGGAGGCAATTGTCCATGAAGATGATTGAAGCTTAAATTCAATGATATCTGCAAGTTCTTGATATGACCAATCTCTGAAGGGATACATCCAGTTAGATAATTACTACCCATTTCCAGTTCAAGTAGCTTTACACAGTTCCCAATTGTATGGGGTATTTCCCCTCTTAATGAATTTTGGCCCAACAGCAAGTACTGCAATCTGGATGAGTTGCAGATATCTTCTGGTATAGTCCCATTAAACCGATTATTGCTCAAATCAATCTTGTTAAGATTCTTACTCTTTAGAACTGATGTTGGAATCTCTCCGAATAGACTATTACCAGAAACTATAGATGGATACAAAGAAAGTATTTCATACTCACACCACATGTGAACATTGAAAAACTATACCAGTAACATAGTGAAAGCAATTTGTGAGACACCAAATCTTCACTCTCATGGTGTCTTTAGAACTGAAATATTTGGACAAAACTATACCAGTTTAAAACTGAGTAGTAATATTGGACAAAACACAGAAGAAGGTCATCAGAAATATATAATTACATTGAGTTTCAGTTTAAAACTGATGTGCCTGTACACTTAGACTCCAAATCTTCACTCTCATCTTCACTCTCATCGGATTCCATTAGCTGATGTGCTAATTTGTGAACATTGTGAATAATTATAGATGGATACAAAGTTCAATTTCTTCCCGCGCACTCTGCAATGGATGCATACGCTCCTTTGCTCGAGCGAACTCGTCTTCCTCAACCTTCGTTTCAAAAATTCGCCGTGATTTCGATTTTCGACAAACTCCGATCAGCTCCTTCATACATCGGTCTTGATTCCGACGCCGGCAGAGACGCCATTACACAGTGTCTCACTTCCAAATCACACGATGTCGTCGACCAATCAGTCAGAGAACTTTGTAAACTTGTTAAGGACTTCAAATTGGACCTCTCTCGCGGCTTATTGGAGCTCCAATCAACCCTTAAAGGCTGCGATTCACGCTTCGTCAATGTCTTCGTCAAAGCTGTAGGCTTTCTCGTTAGGTTAGGGTTTCAAAATAATGCTTCTTCGTTTCGGTTTAGTACGTCGGAGGCTTATCCTTTTGAAAAACTGATGTGCTAATTTGTATTTTGATTTCATTACATTGACTGATACAAAGAAAGGATTTCTACATCAGATTTTATGGATACAAAGAAAGGATTTTAGGGAAAGGATTTCATACTCACATTGATATGGAAAACAGTTTCAGTGTATATATATATATCCATCTAAAAATAAAAAAATTTAAGGACCAAAATGCAAAAAAATGACTTAAATAAAAGAATATTAAGGACTGAATTGCAAAATATTGGCGAATCAAAATTTGACACGTGGCGCGACGAGGAGCTTGGGAATTCTTCCGCTTTAATATTATATATAGATACCGCTTTAGAAAAGTTGAGATGAAGGCCAGCCTCTATAATCTAATATAAATAATCCAGATTCTTGTATAAATAAGGCCCTGTCTTGTCGAGCGTTTTTGTTAAAACGGAGATAAAAAACTCAGCTTTTTTTTTATTAAGCGTGTTAGTCAAAAGTTTTAGACGGTTGAATTTTAAAAAGTTGGGGACATTTTGGCCGCTCAAAATTATAGCGTCCAGAAATAAGCTCCGTTTTAAAAATTCTCCATTTATAAAACTGTGTACCAGACGAGCCCTAAATCTAAGGCGCTAATTCTAAAACGAAGACGTAATCTTGGTAATTGCAACAAATGCACTGTGCAGCAGTTTCAAATCTTCTTAAAATTTCTAAAAATAAAGGGACAGTTCCAAATAGTCCAAAATTTTATTGGAAACGACCACCAATAATATATATTTTGAAAATTAACCACCAGATACTTGCTGTAATATTTGTTGGACTTCCACACAGGTGTTCCTGACAAATTAGAGGAAATTACATTTGTACCAATCATTTAATGATTTGGCACACGTAGAAAAATTCCTCCCAACTCCCTTGCACTTTCTCTCTCCTATTTCTCTCTCTTTCTTTTTTGTCCTCTCAAAATTTTAGAATGAGATATCTTAAAATTCATAAGTAAAAAAAAATCTGAACCCGGCTTTGTGTTCATATTGTCAATTCGAATCAAATTATTATAATCAACATATAATCTGGAGCAACTTTGAGAAATTCGTAATTTTTTCGTAGTTGTTTTAGTTAAGTTAATAATTTTTTCATGAAAATGACTACCATTTTACTTAAATAATAGTTGTTTTTTGTTAGTCGTTTATTACATCTATTTTTGCATTTTATGAAATTATTTGACATATTTATTAAGTTAATAGTTATTTTTAGTTAAATTCACAGTTATTTTTAGTCTTTTATTGCCTCTATTTTTGTAGTTTTATTAGATTACTTGACATATTTATTAATTTACATTTGTTTTTCATTAAATTTACAGTTGTTTTTAGTTAAGTTTACAGTTGTTTTTAGTCTTTTATGTCTCTATTTTTGTTATTTTATGAGATTATTTGACATGATTATTAAGTTCATAATTATTTTTAGTTAAATTCATAATTTTTTTTGTCTTTTACACCTCTATTTTTATTATTTTATGAGATTACTTAAAATAATTATTAAGTTTACAGTTATTTTTAATTAAATTATTTTGTCTTTTTATAGCCTTTATTTTTGCTATGTTACCATCATTTTCACTTTGAATAAAAACAAGTTGGACCAAATCTATCTAAAGTAATATAAAAACAGAACAGCCTTGGAGCCAAAATGCCAGGGGCATTTTGGTAATTTCACAGGGTGGCATTTTGGCAATTAACAAGGCGGTCGAAACACGTGGCACGCAGGGATTGGGCGCGTGCGCCACACGCGCCTACAGAGGCGCGTGTGATGCGTATCATTTTTCTTTTTTTTTTTTAAAGCCTCGACACGTGGCGCGCTCTAATTGGCTGGTTTATTTTCGGATTTTTTTTTCCTCCCCTTTTTTTGACCTCAATTATTTTATAAAAAAAAAATTTTTTAAAAAAATTTTACACCAAAATTCATAATTTTTTTCCTCTTTAAATAGAGACTAATTTCATTAAATTTGGACAAAAAAAAATTCACTATTTTTTAAATATAAATTTCTTAATTATCCTATCTTAATTTTTCTTTTTTATTTTTCAATATCTTTTTTTTGCAAATTAATTAAGTGTGAATTATATATTTTTATTATAAATGATAATAATAATAATCATAATTTTACTTTTTAAATATACATTAATGTTTGTAATGTTATTTCTTTCGTTTCAAAATTTTACATTAACTTTTTAAACATATTAAGTACTATTTTATAAAATATTCCTTGGTACGAATATATTAATTTATTTTTTTACCCGAAGTAGTATTATTTTGTAAAAATTAATGTTTATAATGTGCGTGTCTTCGTGTCAGAAAATAAATAATAAATTTTGAGACAAGTAAATTTATTGAAGCAAAGGAAGGAATTTTTTTTTTTTGGATATAGAAAGTAGTATTAATTATGGGACTAACGTAATATTCATTTTTTAATTGAAGTAATTTTTTTTTCCTTAAAAATTCAAAAAAAAATTTATGTCCAAGAAAAATTAACATTGCTTCCTTTGGCTCAATGAAAATTTTAAAAAATAATACGACTTTATTCGCCAAAAAAATTAATGTCATATTTTGTGACGAATGCACTAACATTACAAACATTAATTGCAGAGGCGAATGAAATAGTATTAGTTTTTAAAATATTAATTGGGATGAAAGGAATAATGCTTATTTTTTTGGAAAAAAATGTAGTATTATTTTTGGGTTATTCATTTTGAATCAAAAGTAATATTCATTTTTGAAATGTTGTAATGTTAATGCCTTTGTTTCAAAATATGACATTAATTTTTTTAACAAATTAAATAATATTTTATAAAATATTCCTTGGGACGAAAATAGTATTTTTTTTTCTTTAGCTACAGTAGTATTATTTTGTAACAATTAATGTTTATACTGTTAATGTCTTCGTATAAGAAAATAAATATTAATCAGTTATTTGTTAGTAACTGTCCGTGCATCGCACGGGGGTCAATCTAGTATCTATATAATGACAGAAGTGATTTTGTCACAGCCAATTTCTCGCTCAAATTTCATTATCTTTAAAATTCCCAAACTGCCCCCGACTTTAGTGCACCTGATCGGCCAGAGCCCTTTTGTATTCCCTATACTACGCTCTCTTCTTTTCTACTCTGCTAAAACCTCATTGTTGCCTCACCTTCCATGGCTGCCACCACCCCTCTCTCTCTCTCTACTTCGGGCGTCACTCCCTCTACTCCCTCTCTTCTCAAGGCATTACCTCCTCTTCCCCAAAACCATCCCCGTCACGCTCTCTTCTTTTCTACTCCCTCTGTGCAAAGAAGAACCATGAGGTCAAACGCAGAAGTTTCAGAGAATCGATTCCTATGAAGCATTTCAGCATCGTCAATCCGAAGCCTTCTTCCCAGATCTGGTAATTTCATTATTGATTCTTATCATTGCTGATTTATTCTACAAGGTTAGTTTTGAGTATTTTATTTATTTAATTTTTCCCCTTAGGTCTTCTTGCATGGAAATTTACATGGAATTGGTTAATGATTTCTGAATTTGTGTTGGTATGCTAGGAGAAATGTGATCAAATGCAGGAGTATATAAAGAAACTTAGGGTCTGTATTAGGTGGTTCCAAGAGCTCGAAGGATATTATTATTTGGAGCATGAGTGTTGGGTCAAAATATATGTGGACTCAGAATTGCTTAATCCCAATCACATAGCTAGTTAGAGACCCCTAATTTAATTAGATTTTATCTTTTGGATCTCTTACTGATGCCCTCCCCGTTAGTTCAACATGTTCTGCAGGTTACTATCCTGCTGGTGGGATCTGCCTGGTAATCAGCAGGAGTTAACACTTTTCAGCAACATACTTTAGCAGATAGGTGACTTAAATTTGGATGACTCCCTTCGTTTGAAATAAAATCTCTATCACAACGGTCACATCTCTATCTCTTTCATCGTACTTGTTTGCTAAAAGTAGTTATATTTTCCTGCCAACACCATTCTGCCGGTTCTGACACAAGAGCTACTTTTAGTTCTACTTTGTCCTTTGTCTGCTGCTGCAGGTAACCGGTTGGGACAAAGGGGTTATTACCCGCCGAACAATAGCAGAAATGTCTTATTCAAATCTCCCGCATTAATTGCAAAGATATGGCATTAAATGATCCTCACCTACCAACCATATTCCGATTCTACCCTTCAACGACATCTTTAGTTCTTCTCTCTCTTTCTCTCCAAAGTATATATAGAAGACTTTGCTGCATTGAAGATGGTTGGTGATTGCATTGAAGAAGAGTGTGCTTGAAGCATTGAATGAAGCTCAAGCCTTCAAATCCATAAAATCATTAGACTTTATTAGGGATATACACTCGTGCACTTCTCAATCCTCTTTGTAAGCATTCTCCAACAAGACAATCATTACAATGCATTGATTGAGATTCACACACACACCTGAGTGAGATAAGTCTAACTTGCCACTCAAAAACACCTGGTCAGTTCTTCATTTAAAGATCCATCAGTAGATCCTTGTATTCAGTCCTTGTAACCGGCAAGGCCGCACTTGTAATAGACTAGGACATACTGATAGTAAACTTTTCTCAAAATCCAAGATCTGACCAATCTTGGTAGAGGAGATAGCAGCATTCACGCTGTGAACCTCTCCAAATACTGTGTCCTTGTCTTTACTTTACTTTTATCTTGCCAAGTCGTTTAACGTAACAAATCGTAAACAGTTCATCTATTTGAATCATAAGTATTTCCCTAAACCAAACAAGTTGCTCTGCATATATGATTTATATAAATACTTTGTGTTTAAAATCAAGCTCTAAACAACTTCTTGCTGATTTTGTGTGAGTTCAAACTTAGTCACTAATATTCCGCTGTGCTACTGATTACCTTACAACATTCTGATCAGTGACTATGACCATTAAGGTATTTTAAATTAAAATTGCAAAAAGGCTATTCACTCCCCCCCTCTAGCCTATTTTCTCGCCTATTGGGCCTAACAATTGGTATCAGAGCCTGACATTTTTTAAAGAAATTTCCAAGCCTCACAGCTTGATTGCCGATACCATGGCGGGAAAAATTATGCAGACGTTTAACATCACTACCATACCGATGTTGAACATCAACGAGTTTGGTGTTTGGAAATCCCGAATGATAAAGTACATGAACTCCATAGATGAACGATTAATGAAAGTAGTGGAAGGTGGACCGATTACTCCCTTGAAAGTTCAAACCACCTACAAACCGATACCTTCCACTCCCCTAACTACGCATGCTGACGCTGACGATGAACAACAAACAGACGTTCAAGTTACGGAAACTCTGGTTGAAAAACCAAGAGATGAATGGACTGACGAAGACAAGTTAACCTATGCTCTTGATGGGAAAGCCAGCCACATTATCTCTTATGGTTTAGACGACAAACAGTACAAGCTTATTGACTTGTGTTACACGACACAAGAATGCTGGAACAAGCTCCTTGAATACTTCGAAGGAGATGCACGCACCAAGGACAACGGGCTTTATGATGCTATTGCGAGTTCGAATCCTTCAAAAAATCGAGATGGCGAATCACTCGTAACAACATATGATCGATTTTGCGAGGTAAGTAATCTTTGTGCTTCTCTTGGTAAAGTATATACTATGAAAGACCTGAATATACGCTTTCTAAGTGCTTTAGGAAGTATATATCATACTAAGGTTACTGTTCTTAGAGAAGCTAGAGATTTAAATACCACTTCTATTCAAAATATTGTGTCTAGTCTATTTTTGTATGAGAGAGAACTACAAAAACTTAATATTCTCGACAAAAACTTCAAATGCCTGTCTCTCTCGGCCTGAGACTCGGATATCTCAAATGCCTACTCCTTATCCTCCTCTTGATCAATGCCAAAGCCCTTCTTTGTAGCAAATCCCTTGAAAGTCCTCCGAGCCTCTTATGGAAGAAGAGGAATTTGCCGCATTTGCCGAAACTACCGAAAGTTCAAAAACTTCAAGAAAATGCAAAAAGACGACAAACCAAATCAAAACAAACCATTTACTACTCCCTTCCATAGAACCACCAAAGCAACCATAAGCCTTCTACCAGCATTGCTGATGGAAAGAACAGCAAAGGAGACTTGGTATGTTTTAACTGCCAAAAACCTGGACATTTTGCATCTAAATGTCCCCAACCAAAATATGAATATGTCAGGAAATCGGTAAACCAAAGACATCCAAAGTCCAGAAGCTATGTTGCAGATGGACAAAGATTGAGAAAGCTATGCCAGTCTAGTGTGAAAGCGACTCGGAAGGTGAAGCGGCTGCCGATGACAATGAAGATGCCGATATAAGCTTTGTTGCCCTGGATGCCGATGATGAAATAGCACTAGATCTACCTACTCCTATTCATCTAATGCTTCTCCTCCAAGAACACCATCAAGGAGAGAAAGACCAGCAAGACATTCATTCCAAGAAGTCAAAGTCAATGCAGTCAACCCTTATGGTTATAAGGTTATTCAAGTTGGAACCTCACTTTATGGACAGTGTGGACCCATTGCCTCCCATGCAACCGAACCAAGTCCTCCGCAATCCTCTGAAAAGAAGCTATCCTTTACCAAACTTCCAAGTATTTCAAGAAATCTTGCCAAACCCATTTCATCCCTACCCAACTTCTCTCCCGAGCCAAAAGATCACTCAGCCAAAAGAAACATCACCGGCCCTCTTCCTGAGATATCTAAATTTGAGATGATAGAGACCATGGATGAACTTTTTGTTGATTATGAAAAGTTGAGTAGTGTTCATGAAATATTATTTGTTGATTTCGGTTTAGTTTCACTGAAAGAGAATCACTCAAAGCCGAACTTGATTCCTTAAAAACAAACCGAGTGAATTCGATCGGCTTCAACCGAAAACACGGATCTCAAAAGCGAGCAAAAGTACACATAGCACAGTTAAAGATTTAGCTCAAAGAAATGATTCTCTTATGAAAACCATTGAAATCTTTTAAAAACCTAACGCTGCTAAAATGGCAATTAATGCAAGCCAAGCTTCTCCTAAAAATGATCAACATGGGATAGGATTTGAAACTAGGAGTAGCAAGTGTACTGATGTCTCTGTAATTGAGAAAAAGGATAAGAAGGCTGAGAACAACTCGATTAACCCATTGCATAAGGATACTAAGCTAAAATATAATGCTGTATCAATGAAGTATCCTCACTACAAGGAAATGGAGAAAGCCAGGTACGTACAAAAGGGAATTAAGATTGCGATAATGATTACGCGGATGAAGATATTAAAAGTAAATGCATCGCCTAAAGCCGGTATTGCCAATCTTGATTCAGTTGCCAATGATCGAGTCTCCCCAAAGGTGGCGCAAAGGCAAGCAGAAAGGCAAGAAGGGCAAAACCAACACTTATAAAGTCCCTAAGTTCGTGTCTGCTGATTCTTCTAAGCCTAATGATGCAGTGACTAAATCTAGTGGTGTCTTGCCGACTACTCAGTCAATCAGCAAAGTGAAATGTGAAAATTGTTTGGATTATGGTCATCATGCTCATGAATGCCTCTTGAAAAGACTTTCGGGACCCACGGTGGCAAATGCCTCTAGTGGCGGCCGAGATATGGCCGCCCAAGAGGAACTAACCTCTTGGACCCGGTGAATAAGGGGGACCATAAGCATGTTTAACTTGCGGTATGCTTTTATGGCCTCGGCGATGCCAGCAAAGATGTATGGATTTTGGATAGTGGTACATTCGAGACACATGGCGCCGTCTTGATCTCCTTCTAGCTGATATTGCTGATGCATCAGGTCCTCATGTAGTTTTTGGTGACAATGGTAGAGGTAAAATAATTTGATGTGGTACCATCATTAGAGGTGCAGTTACTGTACAGAAGGTCTCTTTGGTGGATGGACTCTGTTAGTGTAATCTGCAGGTGATATCGTAGATGATTTCCCAAGTGATATCACAGATGATTTCCTGGACTGAAAATTATATAGTTGTATATTTCTTGTTTGTTATTTAATGGACTAACGTGCTAATATGGTCTGTATAGTCTATGGTTTATGATTATATTTCAGGGTGCAATAGCATCAAAGAAGGAGCTAGACACGTGTGGAAATTGGAAGATATGAATTAATACATTTTATGTATTAATTCGTTAATTTGGCAAACTACAACAACACGTGTATGGACTTTGTCAAAGGTAGTTGCTGAGTTGTTTAAGAGGTACAAGGATGGCAAAGCAAGGGAGTACAAGGCGTGGAAGCATGACTTGAGGATTCAACAACTCGGTTGCTACAAATGAGGAAGTGGGAGCTAGAATTGTGGAAACAAGTTAAACCACTCTCCCTACACTTACTCCACGTGCAAGACCAGCCCCAAGGCTGTTATTGGAGTAGCCTTCAAGTATTTGAAGACTATAAATAAGCTTGGAAGGTTTATTTGAAGACATGCCAATTATTTCACATTCACACCTTCGAAAAGCTTAGAGATAGAGTTCTTTGTTTTGGTTCTTTTTAATCCTTTCTCCCTTGTAATTTCGCACTTGATTACTTTGGTATCAAGGTGTGTGAAGGCTAGGATAGGATTCCGTTCTTTATCTCTTGTTCCATAGAGCATAAAATAGATATAGCTATAGGGAACTTTCGGCTTTGTAACTTCATTCATAGTGATTATAAAGTCTTGCCTAAGAGGCACTCTCAAGTTATATTTATATAACTTGAGAAAAACAATTTTGGTGTTTTTATTCCGCTGCAAACTCTTTTACAAAATTGTTTTATTTTCGAAGTGTGTGTGTGTGCCATCCCAAGTGCTATCGTTGGTGCTGTTATCACCTTGGATATCACTTGTGATTCAAGCCGTGACAATTTCAATTGGTATCAGAGCCTCTCACTTGACGATACTAAGTGTTTGGTCCTCTTTATCATGGCTTTTGATCCTGCAAATCCAAACCAAAAACGTCTTCCTGTTTTAGATGGTTCGAATTATGCATATTGGAAAATTCGCCTTCGCTCGCATATCAAATCAATTGATCTTCGAGCATGGCGATCTATAGTTCATGGGTACTCTCTTCCACTCTTACCTCTGATGAGGATGGTGATGTTCGAGTTAAACCCGAAGGTGAGTGGACGAATGAAGAGATCACTCTAGCTAACTATAATGAGAAAGCTCTTAATGCTATCTTTGAGTGGGTTGACATGCATATTTTTAAACTTATTCAAAATAGTTCCACAGCTCAAGAAGCTTGGGATATTTTACAAAGGTTTTGTGAAGGTGATTCTAGTGTGCGTGAAAACAAACTCGGAGGTCTTGCTTGGCAAATTTGAAAGGTTGAGAATGGGTGAAAGTGATACCATTTCCTCTTATTTTGAAAAACTATTTGACATTGCTAATGAGTGTCAACTTTTAGGTGAACCTTTTACAAACAAACAATTGGTTTCAAAGGCTATTAGAACTCTCCCAGGCGTTTTAATATAAAAGTTTCATCTATAGAAGAGGCTCACAATCTTTCTACAATGGATATCAATTCCTTAATGAGCATTTTAAAAAAATTTGAGTCAAACCTTGCCGAGCAAGCAAAGTGAAGCTTCTAAGGGCAAGAGTGTTGCATTAAAAGTTCAATCCTCTAGTGGTTCAACTAATGAGGATGACGAAATTTTTGAGGAATTAGGTGAAGATGCCGGTGTTGCCTTACTTACCGGGAAATATAACTCAATGGTGAAAAAAATTTAACAAAGAAAATGTGCGTGTAAAGGCTAAAGAGCAACAAGCCAAGGTGTACAATTCAATGCCCAAGAGGACATTTCCATCTATTCGTAAAGGTGGTACCATAAGGAGAGCATCATCGGATCAATCCGGATCGATCCAAAATACCTTGAAACAATCCAATGTCATGCTTGCTCTGGATGGGGTCATTACTCAAATGAGTGTGCTAACACTCTAAGGAAGATGGGAAAGAACCTATGGGTTTCTCTCGGTGACAATGAGGATGAGGAGACCAATCAATCGAAGATTCGGATCAAACGGCAATGGTGGTCACAAGCGTGACTCGGATTACATCGATGATACCCCGAGTGATATCCAAAATGGGATAGCACACGAGATATCATCCAACGGGTATACGCATTTAAATTTGATAAATCTTTGTTTGTTTTGTGGAGTTACGTTAACATGGATGCAGGAGTTGTTCACAAGATGAGAAGGAGTTCGACAAGGATGAACTCATTTGTGGTCTTAAGAACCTTTGCAAAAGAATTGGTGGATGAATGGAAGAAAGAGAACAAGAAGGTGATCTCTCTGTCCAAAGAGGTTCAAGACCTAGCGATGGCTTGACTAGATTGGAAGTTCAACTCACAAAGAAGGATGTGGAGCTGGACAAAGTCAAGAGCAAACTCACTCTTGCCGAGACAACATTCAAGAAACTCAATACGAGTTCTACCAAGTTAGATGCAATTCTTGGGTTGTCCAAACCACTCAAGGCGGTATGGGTTTTCAAGAGTCTTTAAATGCTATTACATCTACTTTGTCTAATACGAGAAGATAAGTTAATTTTTGTTAAAGAAAGAGATCGTGTTGAACAAATATCTTCGATAAATCTTCGACAAGGTAAAAATATGTAACTCTTGTTACTCTACTTGGACATTTGAAAAATGATTGCAAAACTCTCTTAAAGAAACTTGATCCGGTTCTGTGTGATACTGAAGTGCTACCTAGCATGTCGAGATATCACCTACGATCGAAGAAGAATTATCAAAGTAGGAAAGTATGGAAACCTAAGTCTAATTTGATATGTGATGTTGTATGCATTTGCCTTAAAAACTAATGTTGAAGGTTCATGGTATTTTGATAGTGGTTGTTCTCGTCATATGGTAGGAACAAAAATATTTTTAAAGGAATATGAACCTATTCAAGGTGGTAGTGTAACATATGGTGGTGGTGGCAAGAGTAATATAGTAGGAAAAGGTGTATTAAATGTATCTGGATTTCCTGCTTTGAAAAATGTTTTGCATGTTGATGGACCGGTAACTAATTTAATTAGTATTAGCCAACTTTGTGATGACAACCTTGAAGTAAAATTCAATAAAAACACTTGTGAAGTTTTTGATTGTACCAATAAGCGTGTTATGGCGGTACTAGGTCAAGTAATAAGCTGTTATCTTGTTGAGGATAAACAAGTGTGTCATTCGTGAGGGTTGATGATGCTACCTTATGGCATCAAAAGTTGGGTCATGTCCATTTTCGTAACATTGTGAAACTCATTAATCTTTGAAGCTATAAGAGGTATACCTAGTCTGGACATTAGTACAAAAATCATATGTGAAGATTGTTTAAAAGGTAAACAAACACGTGCTACCCGTAGTGCTACTCAACATAATGAGGAGTATTACGGGACAACGCCTTTGTTTTCAATTAATGCATATGGATTTAATGGGTCCGGTTGAGGTAGACGAGTTTAGGAGGTAAGAAATATACTTTTGTAATAGTTGATGATTTTTCTAGATTTACTTGGGTATATTTTTAAAAGAAAAATCGAAACTTTTGAAAAGTTTAAAGTCTTACATGCTAAAATCAAAAACATGTTTTCTGCTCTTATCATGCGAATAAGGTCCGATCATGGAACGGAGTTTGATAATTCATTGTTCTTTACTTTTTGTGAATTAAAAGGAATTAAACATGAGTTTTACGCTCCTAAAACACCTCAACAAAATGGGGTGGTGAAAGGAAAAATAGGACCTTACTTGAGATGGCACGTGTGATGTTGTTTTCAAAAAGAATTTCAAAAAGATTTTGGTGAGGCCATAAACACGGCTTGTCACACGGCCAATAGGGTTTTTCTAAGACACTGGTACTAGAATGACACCTTATGAAATTTTGAATGGTAGGATACCAAAGGTTCATTATTTTCATACATTTGGGTGTGTGTGTTATGTTCTAAAATGATCGGGATTACTTAGCTAAATTTGACTCTAAAAGTGATAAGGCTATATTTCTTGGGTATGCTCGGGACGGTCGAGCATATAGGGTTTATAACCTTAGGTTAAAAACCATTCGGGAATCAATTAACGTTGTTTTTGATGATTTAGCAAGTGTTACGAGGTGATGGAGTACGGGAATCTCCATTAATATTCTTTGGAAGAAGCTGGAGAATCAAAATCAAGTAAGTGATACCCCAGTGCTAGCCAAAGTGTTTCCAACGATGGGATAGCATCTCAGGTATCACCCAAGACCAATCCAAAGAAGCGATAAGGATGAACAGTCGGATGATGATCATGTGCATGAAGACTTGAGAAGGGATCCACCTGCTAGGATCAAAAGAGACCATCCTTCCTCTCAAATTATTGGAGAAGCTAGTGAAGGGGTACAAACAAGGAACAAAGGACATTTTAGTGACCGTGAAATGGCAAGGTATGTGTGTATGTCCACCACATACCACAAGGTAAAATATTCTGTTTTGTTTCTTCTTTAGAACCCAAAAATATTTCTGAAGCTTTAAAAGATAATTTTTGGATACAAGCCATGCAAGAGGAACTTGACCAATTTGCTCGTAATGAAGTTTGGTGTTTAGTACCACGTCCTAGTAATACAAATGTTATTGGTACTAAATGGATTTTCAAAAACAAATCAGATGAGCAAGGAAATATTGTTAGGAACAAAGCTCGTCTCGTAGCACAAGGTTACACCCAAATTGAAGGTGTTGACTTTGATGAGACCTTTGCTCCCGTTGCTAGAATAGAATCTATAAGACTCCTCTTGGCTATAGCTTGTTTTCTAAAAATTACTTTGTTTCAAATGGATGTTAAAGCCGCCTTTTTAAATGGTTATTTAAAAGAAGAAGTTTTTGTTGAACAACCAAAAGGATTTGAAGATCCTCATCTACCAAACCATGTATATAGACTTGATAAAGCCTTATATGGCTTGAAACAAGCTCCACGTGCATGGTATGGTCGCTTAACCTCTTTTTACTTGAATATGGCTTTACAAGAGGTGAAGCAGATAGGACCTTATTTATCCTAAGGCATGGCAAAGAAATAGTCATTGTTCAAATCTATGTTGATGACATAGTTTATGGCTCTACTTCTCAAACATGTTTAAAAGATTTTGTAGAAGCTATGACATCAACATTTGAAATGAGCATGATTGGAGAGTTAACATTCTTTCTAGGCTTGCAGGTGAAACAATCAAATGAAGGAATATTCATTTCACAAAGCAAGTATGCAAAGAGCCTAGTAAAAAGATTTGGGTTGGAAGGAGCAAAAAGTTCAAAAATCCCCATGTGTTCTTCTCTCAAACTTGGTAGAGATCAAGTAGGTGAGGATGTTGATCCTACTCTTTATCGTTCAATGATTGGTAGCCTTCTCTATCTCACTTCTAGTCGTCCTGATATCATGTTCAGCGTGTGTGTTTGTGCACGTTATCAAGCCAATCCTAAAGTCTCTCACCTTAATTACGTCAAAAAGATAATTAAATATGTTTCAGAACAAGTGAATTAGGGATTTGGTTTAGTAAGGATACTAATACCAATTTGGTTGGCTTTAGTGACTCGGATTGGGCGGGGGATATGGATGATAGGAAGAGTACTAGTGGGGGGTGTTTTTACTTGGGCAACAATTTAGTTTCATGGTATAGTCGTAAACAAAATTGTGTTTCTCTCTCCACAAATTGAGTCCGAGTATGTGGCGGTGGTAGTTGTTGTTCACAACTTATTTGGCTAAAACATATGTTAGATGACTATGGCCTAGAGAGTAATTCTTTGACTATGTACTGTGATAACCTGAGTGCTATCAACATTTCAAAAAACCCAGTTCAACATTCCCGTACCAAACACATTGACATACGTCATCATTTTCTTAGAGATATGGTAGATAAAGGCCTAATTAATATTGATCATATTGATACTAAGTATCAACTGGCTGACATCTTTACCAAGGCCTTAGACCACGAGAGATTTTCTAGTTTGAAAAGATCTCTTGGTCTTTGTAATCTCTGAGTCTGTTCGTCTGTGCTACCCCAGGTGATGTTATCACTTAGGGTAACACTTGTATATTAGTGTATTTTTTTTCTTCTTTCTTTGCTTATTTACTTAAAAAAAAAAAATACTTTATTATTTGTTTAAATCTAGCTAGCTTAGTTCTAGCTGTGGCACATGCTGACCTTTTTGTTATGGTAGGTTATTATTTAGGTTAGCACGTCTGATATCATTTCCCTTCATATGCTTAAAGTGACAAAGTCACTAATATTTTCTTTTTGATAAATAAAAGACAAAGGCATTTATCCATACTATTCTCTCGAGCTCGGGGCACGGTGTTCGCTGCAACGATGTACTCTTGCCAATGAGAAGGTATGAGGTGATTTATGCTAAGTATTAGGGACATGGAGTTCGCTACTACAGTGTACCCTACTTGAAAGGCATAGATCACTTGGTCTCTACACTTGAAATATAACTTGAAGCACGGAGCTCGTTACTACGATGCTTTCTTGTTTAAAGAAGTGTATTGAGACGTGTTTAACAAGCAATGTACTTAAAAAATTATATATAGGCATATAATGCCTAAAGTGCATGAAAATGCTCAGCTTGTTATGCTTGAAATGCTTGAAAATGAAAATATTTATCAAGGGGTTTTATATCATATGTGTTATCCTACGTGTTACCATCATTGCCTTAACACATTAGTGTGTGCTATATTAGTTTTTTATTTTTTTTCGAAATATTGTTGATTAATTTCTCAAAATCTGAAAGTCTTTTTAATTAAAGAGTTTACGATTTTGAAAACGTCTTCAACAAGTTTCCTTTATTTTTGGTAAACTTAATTAACTAACCCTTATTTATTTAATTTGTGCATATAATGTTTTGGGCTTAGTTACAAATTATTTAGTTTACTTATTTTTTATTTTTTTACGTTTTTACTTAAAAAAAAAAAAAAATATATATATATTTTCTTTATTTTTTAAAAATGTTGCAACCGTGTTGTTTTAAAAAGGGGGTTAGGGTTTTTGAAAAGGTTTTTGAAAAGGTAGTGGTTAGGGTTTAATTCGGTTTGTGTGGATAGGGATTAATGGAGAGTATTAATAGGGATAGATTAGATAGATGTCTAATCAATTTAAAATCATGTTCCCTATCTAATCTCTCACTCTCCTTCTTTCACTCAACCTCCTCTGTTTCTCTCTCTTTCCGTTACCTTCTCTCTCTCTAAAACCCTCGGTGCAACGTCTTCGTCCCTTGCTCATCCTAGGTCAAAATTACGTCCCAAAAATTCACACAAATCTCCATGGCATCTCCATCCAAAGCTAGTACCGAACCCTCCCACACGGACCAAATGGACATCTCACCTAGCATTGCTCCTTCCGTGGCATCTCGCGTGGCCATGGAAATTTCCCCAATGATCACTCCAAGCTCTTCTCCACCAACAATGGCAATTGTTCCTACCTCTGGCCCCAATGCCTCGTTCGATCAAGGCATTCCTAAAGTGACTCTCATCCCTGCCGAGCCAAAAAGGAAGAGGAAAGCCCCAACTGCCAAGCTGTCTCCCCAAATCGCAAAAAGGAGATCTTCCAACCGCATTAGATCAATCAGGTCCAAGGCAACTTCAAATACCTCCCTTGATCCAGTTGATGTCTCAGAAAGCTCTATTGATGTGTCCTCACCCCATGTGAGTGACGAGAACTTTGAAGCAAACAAGGAAAAGGAGCCTTCTGTGGACTCATTTGATGCTTGGGTAGATGGTGATGAAGAGGAGACTCTCTCTGATTTTCAGAAAAAGAAGGCCAAGGGCAAAACTGTGAGTGCTACCCGAAGTGCTAGCAAGAAGAGGATATCATCTGAGGTAACACTTGCCCCCTCTTCTGTTCCTAAACATTCCTCTAGTGATAATTCGGTGATGAGGTTACTCAAACCGAAGAGGATAAAGCTTTTCCAAAACCTTTTCTTACTTTGGAGTATTATAAAAAGGAAAATATGGAACTTTGGTTGAATAGTCTAAGTAAGAGAATTTTAAAAGAGAAGCACATTGATGAGGGTCGAGTTGGAAAAGGAAGGAGTGGTTCAGTTTTTAAAGGACAGAATTTTATTAATGCTAATAATCATGCATCGCTTTTGTTGAGAGTGTTATTCGCAATTTCTTTGCCAATTTGCATGCTCATTTGGATGATGAAGGGTCTCGCTAAATATGGAAAAGTGTTTGTTAGGGAAGAGTCTATTCTTTTACTCCCGCCCGATTAACAAAGTTTTAGGCCTCCCTAATGTAGATGATGAAAGCATTAGGGTCAATAGAGATGAAATGGTAAAATTGCTCACTCACAACAAACTGCAGTCTTGGCCTTTGAAAGAGAAACTTCATGCTTCTAGATTATCTTCTCTCTATTCTCGTACTACACAAACCGTGCATCTTCAATTGGCTTCCTACAACTAATGAACCTATTGTGACTTTGGAGCATGCGAATGTGTTGTATAGATTGGGTAAAAATTTAAGGATTAACTTTGGAAGATTAGTGTTTAAACACTTAGCTTCATGGGGTAGAAAAAGGAAGTGAACATTAGCTTTTTCCCCTATCCTTCTCTAATCTTCAAAGTTTTGGTATTTCAATCCTTGCCCATTGAAGCCTCCGATGTTTTTACCACCGAACCCGAGTACTATACCGTTGATCAACAACCGAAAAAGGGTAAAAGGTATACTAAAGATCTTCCTTGGAACAAATCGATGAAACAACCCTGCTCCTCCCAGTGCTATCTCACGTGATACCCCAAGTGCTTCCCGGTGTTGCCCCTCATACTTTTGCAGAACCGATGCCGCAAGTATTCTCGCACAACATGATGAATCTTTTGGGCAACTCTGGACCATCAATCCCAAAGGCTACGGCTCTCAACTTCTGCACAAACAGTCAAGTGCAATAGGAGAACTTGCAGAGGGATGGGCTAAGCTTAAGCAGGTAATGTATGCTTTTATTGATGAAATTTCTTCCCAAACAGGGGGAGGATCTCGCCGCCGGAACTTCGGAGCCGGTGCTACCGCAGTGCTACCACCGGCCTTGGCCCAAGTGATGGTGGAAGTGATAGGGAAGGAGATCGGGGAGGAAGGAGAGGAAGAAGAGGAGTTTGAAGAAGAAGAAAGCCGAACCTTAAGGTTGATAAACCCGAAGGTTTATGTTGCCGCTATCATATGGGTGACTATTTTTGTGGTGGTCCTACAAACAATGTTTTTATTTTGGTGATGTGGTGGTTCCTTAAACAATTTACTTTTATTTTGTTTATATTTGCTAAAACACTTTAGTGGTTTGTTAAATAACTTATTCTGCTAGGATGTTTCTTTTGCTAATTTTGGATGATATTTTGCTACAATGGTTATGGTTTTTAATGGTTACTTAGTTTATTTCGAAAACTTTTTAAAGTTTGAAATAAATTAGTTTATTATGATAAATCATTGTTTAGGATTAGCTCCTTGATTAAGGGGGAGTTAATTTTTGTGGAGATATTATTCTATGGTCTATGCTCTGTACATTTGTATATAGACTTATCCTACAGGGACAGCAGCACATTAAGTTTGGAAAGAAATATCCAACTAAGGGGGAGATTGTTAGTGTAATCTGCAGGTGATATCGTAGATGATTTCCCAAGTGATATCACAGATGATTTCCTGGACTGAAAATTATATAGTTGTATATTTCTTGTTTGTTATTTAATGGACTAACGTGCTAATATGGTCTGTATAGTCTATGGTTTATGATTATATTTCAGGGTGCAATAGCATCAAAGAAGGAGCTAGACACGTGTGGAAATTGGAAGATATGAATTAATACATTTTATGTATTAATTCGTTAATTTGGCAAACTACAACAACACGTGTATGGACTTTGTCAAAGGTAGTTGCTGAGTTGTTTAAGAGGTACAAGGATGGCAAAGCAAGGGAGTACAAGGCGTGGAAGCATGACTTGAGGATTTAACAACTCGGTTGCTACAAATGAGGAAGTGGGAGCTAGAATTGTGGAAACAAGTTAAACCACTCTCCCTACACTTACTCCACGTGCAAGACCAGCCCCAAGGCTGTTATTGGAGTAGCCTTCAAGTATTTGAAGACTATAAATAAGCTTGGAAGGTTTATTTGAAGACATGCCAATTATTTCACATTCACACCTTCGAAAAGCTTAGAGATAGAGTTCTTTGTTTTGGTTCTTTTTAATCCTTTCTCCCTTGTAATTTCGCACTTGATTACTTTGGTATCAAGGTGTGTGAAGGCTAGGATAGGATTCCGTTCTTTATCTCTTGTTCCATAGAGCATAAAATAGATATAGCTATAGGGAACTTTCGGCTTTGTAACTTCATTCATAGTGATTATAAAGTCTTGCCTAAGAGGCACTCTCAAGTTATATTTATATAACTTGAGAAAAACAATTTTGGTGTTTTTATTCCGCTGCAAACTCTTTTACAAAATTGTTTTATTTTCGAAGTGTGTGTGTGTGCCATCCCAAGTGCTATCGTTGGTGCTGTTATCACCTTGGATATCACTTGTGATTCAAGCCGTGACAATTTCAGACTCAAACATAACCTTCTCTCCATATCACAATTCTATGATAAAGGAATGCAATGTATCTTCACTACTTCAAGTTGCTACATAAAAGATATTGCCTCGAATGAAACTCTTCTCACTGCCAAAAGAAAAGGTAACATTTATGCAGTAGACTTAGGTGCTATTACTGGTGTTACTAATATTTGTTTTGTAGCTAAGAACATCAGTGAGAACTCGTGGCTATGGCACAAGAGACTCAGTCACTTAAACTTCAAATCAATATCCAAGCTTGCCAGTTCCGGATTGGCAACTGGTCTTCCAAAAGTGTCTGCTGATCATGGAAAGAAGTGCAGAGCTTGCAAGTTGGGAAAACAACACAAATCCTCTTTCGAGATCAAGCCCTGCATGTCAACTTCTAGGTGCCTACAAATGTTACATATGGATCTATTTGGCCCCACAACCACAGCCAGCCTTGGGGGAAGTAGATATACCCTGGTCGTAGTAGATGATTATTCCCGATACACTTGGGTGGAAGCTTTCAGCAACAAAGATGACACATATGCTGTTGCCACCAAGTTATTGAGGCTATTCTGAGACTCGTAAGGAGAGCGATATCGTCGTGAGATCGACAATGGAACCGAATTTACAAATAACGGTATTGCTCGATATTGTGATGATCATGGTATAGACCATAATTTCTCTGCCGGTACACCTCAACAAAATGGTGTAGTTGAGAGAAAGAATAGGACGCTTATTGAAGCCGGTAAGACCATGATTTACGAAGCCGCCGAAATATTTTACGGCCAGAAGCCATTCATACCGCCTGCTTCACTCAGAACAGATCTCTCATCAACAAATTCCATAATAAGACTCCTTATGAACTCTGGAGAGGCCGAGTACCAAATATTGGATTCTTCAAAATCTTCGGGTGCAAATGTTATGTGCTTTACAACGGAAGAGAGCACCGAGGTAAATTTGATGAAAAAGCTGATGAAGGCATCTTTGTCGGCTACTCAAAGCACAGTAAGGCCTTTCGAGTTTTCAATAAGAAACTTTTGAAAATTGTTGAATCTGTTCATGTAACTTTTGATGAATTTGATTTGTTAGAGTCTGACCAGACTCCAAATAGTGCTAACTGTTGGTGTAATGCCCTAGGCTTTAGTTATGTTTAACTGAAAAACCGTTATGTATCATCTTTATCGTTTATGTTTATTATTTGATTATTATATAGTTTGCATATTTATTGTAATAATCTCCGTCCCTAATTATTAAGAGAATAATTAGTATAATTGTCAATGGATAATCATATGATGATTATATGCATAGAGATGCACATTGAAATTATGGGTACTTGTTAGAGAACAAGTGACTGGACTTGACCCGTATGAGATTTATGTCATGGTCAAATGTCATAAATCTCATAAGGTTACTTCATTTAGTCCCTAGACCTGAGATTATCATGACCTTACATATGATGAAAAGTTATGTTTGATTTTAGTCAAACGGTATCTTAACACGATATCTATAAAGGCTATCTTTGGCATGATCGGATTCATGATGGGAAGGATGATAAGTCAAGATGGAATTTGTCCCTCAAAAAGAGAGATATTTTGGTTGGGCCCCTCGATGAGTGATAATGATGAAAGTGTGTGGCCACACCCCAATATGATTGGACTATCACTATACTCAAGATCGAGAAACCATTGAACAAATACAAGTTGATGTGGACCATGACTTGTGTTCAATATAACATCGTGAGACAAAGGGAGAAATGGAAGTGTACCATTGGAAACGTGAACTCTTACGTTGTGTTATTTGGGTAGACATAATGGCTTGCTAGAGTCCGCTTATGTCTTATGAGAGCCGATATGATCAGACTCATTGCCAACATAATACAATCCTATTGGGTCACACACAAATAGAATGAATTGGTTGAATCGGAGGAAGAATGGTTGAGAGTTTACGTATCGGCTATATATCGCGCGACATATTAAGCCAATGGCTTAATATACCGCGCGACATATCAAGCCCTACGCGGTTTGACGGCTTTGTTCTCCTAATACGATTAGGAGACATATTCATACTATTGTAGTATAAATATGTGAGGTCTGTCAGACCTAATTCCCTAGCCGAATTTTTCAATAGAAATTCACAATCAAAAGTCCTCTCAATATTCTTCCAAAAAGTTTTAGGAATCTAGCAATTCCCAACCCGAGAATTGTTCTCGACATTCATATTTGTGTGGATTACCAAAAGAGGGTCTTAGTTTGTTCAAACAAATCAAAGACCTAGAGTTCAAATCTGAAGATCCAAAGGAGTTGAAGATTCGAAGATTTGAAGATCAAAAGTTTGTGATTACGAATCACATAATTATCCGTTCGATAGCTCAAGACCGGAAAGCAATTTAGGTTGGTAAATTCTATCTCATAGCAATTTAATTTAATCGTATAGAACGGATCTTAGGGCTTGGGTTTTGTGTTAATTTTATGCTTAATTCCCGCGCATGGATCCATAAAACCCAACAGTGGTATCAGAGCCCCGTTCGTATGGTTAAGTTTGAATTAACATGCTAGAATGATTATATAAATTGTTTATATGTTCGTTGCATGTTTTTGTATGCGATAGAATTTTGATTGTTTATGTGAAACAATGTGAAAATCGTTTTCGAATTATGTTGAATTAAATACGTAAAAGGGTTGTTTTATATGATTTAATTGCATATAATCTGAATTGATTGAAATGCACGGAAATCCTGTTACTTGGCTACTTTAGTCGCGCGACATGATGAGCCATGAGGAATTCGGGTTATCTGGCCTGTTAGGTCGCGCGACATATCAAGCCTCGGCTGATGTTGTCACGCGACATAATAAGCCAAATGCAGGCGAGAATCGGTTTGTTTAATTTTTCGCAATTCCGTGATTGTGTTTACAATCGAGATGTTTTATGTCTTAATCGGATGCTATAAATTTCTGGAAATTGAGTTTATAGGGCTATGCTAGATTAATTCATTGTTTATGCTTGCTTAATTAATTAAAAGGTGTTTATTTAATTGTTGTGTTGCATAATTATTGAGTGTTCTTATGCTTGCTTAATTGTTTAAAAGGTGATTTTATTAATTATTGCGTTGCATGAAGAAGCATTGTAATTCTAGAATGTTTTTTGAACATTGAATTATAGTTTACTAATTGTTTATGAGAAACAAGTTAGTGTCTGATTGTTTATGAAACAAGTCGGTTTACAAGTAAGAATTTTATTAGATGTTTAGTTAAAACATTGATTCATAGTTTCCTAATATGTTTAGATTTAGACATTGTAACTTTTGGATTTTATGATTGTTTATGGAAACAAGTCATAATTACGCGAAATTTAAAAGGAAACTGATTATTTATAAAAGGTAGTGATTATGTTGCCAAATCGTAGCTGATTTCTAATTGTGCATGACTAGGAGAGTTACTTGTCTAAGGAAGAGTTGGTACTTAAGTAGTCCTTGTGGCTCACCTATCTTCCCGGGAACTTACCTGGTGCATGATTATGACTATCTTTCTTGATATGCTTATAATCTACCTTAAAGAACCTTCATTTAACTTTTAAGTTCTTTATGCCAATTCATGATTAAACACTTGAGACCACTCGGATAGTTTTGGGTGGGCTTGCCATAGCAAGGTACTTTGATTCTATTCCGTTTGCGAGCAAGATGAGGAAATGGTGGTTCCTATACGTTTAATATGAATGAACTTAATTGGGTTATCAAAATGGTTTTGGACCCAAGGCATAAGATGAGATTAAAATATGCTTAGACATATGATGTCTTAAATAAATCTCATAAAAGATCCTAAGAGTCATATATGATATGATTGATGTTTTCTACCTAATTAGTTTAATCTTGAGCGGTGCGCCATAGCGTACTTGAGATTAAATTAAAGATGGATCTTAGTCCTAAGAGTCATATACGATATGATTGATGTTTTCTACCTAATTTAGTTTAATCTTGAGCGGTGCGCCATAGCGTACTTGAGATTAAATTAAAGTTGGATCTTAGCCCATTAAATGCATATTATGCTTATTAGCATTAGAAGGTGTATGATTTAGTGGGAGTATTTGTAAAATACATTATTTGCTCTTAAATGATAAATGTGTTGATATTGATATGTGTTCATATAATTTGTATATTTTGTTGTAGAAGTAGCATTACATAATGATAATTGCGATTCGTCCTTATGAAGGACAAAGTTCGAAATGAATGATACAAATAATTTTGATTGGATCAAAAGCCTAAAGAATGGTTCTTAGGTAAATTTGTACGTTCATTACGAATCCGTTCCTATTGATCCTACTGCAAATGTTGCAAAGGGCAAATAAGGAAGCAACATTAGAAACATATTGATGATTCTGACAATATTGCTTGCCTTGTATTTGCCACCGTGTTTAAAGGCTCTTATGAAGAACCTTGAGCACATGATAACTATTCTTTTGTTCTAGCACACCGCATAAAGGAAATGTTCCAAATGCGAACTAGGCAAAAGATATATGTTGTGGTGAAGGCTCTCAATTCATATGATGAAAGAAGGAGCAATCCGCAAATTGTGTTAATGGTTGACACAATAAAAGGGTTCATAAAGGAAGGAAAAGAAGGTAAAGCAAAAGTTGCTAAACCTAGGACAAATGTTGTCAAAGCCGAAGAGGTCAAACCCAAAGTGTCTCAAAAGGATGCAATTTGCTATCATTGCAATAAGATTGTCATTGGAAGCAAAGTTGCAAGGCTTATTAGGAAGGCCTAAAAGGTGAAGAAGGGCAATATGGTTGCTACTACTTCAAGTATCTATATGATAGATATTTTTCTTTCGACTTCTTGTTCTTGGGTATATGATACAGGATTGAATCCCACATTTGTTTAAATGTGCAAGGAACAAAGAATAGAAAGCTACTCAAATAAGGTAAATTAAACCTAAGCATGGGAATGGAGCAAGAGTTGCAACATTAGCCATAAGGGACTTATGAAGTCACTTTGCCTTGTGAAGTAGTACTTGTTTTGAACAAGTATGACTACGTTCCGAATTTGAGTAGGAGTATTATTTCTGTTTCTTAAATGGATGATGAAGGATATAATTTTCTTTATTTTCAATAAGAAGTTTTATATTTATTTAATGATATGCCTTATTATAATGCATATGTCATTGAATGGTCTTCATATCCGTGATGATAAGATACAAAATAATGTTGAAGATATCTATAATATAAATGGAAATCTAAACCGAACAATATGAACAACGCGTTCATATGGCATTGCCGGCTTGGTCAAATAAATAAGAAACATATATCTAAACTCCATTAACATGGACTTTTAGACTCATATGACGATGAATCATTTGAGGAATGTGGATCTTGTTTATTGAGATTATTGATCAAACCACCCTACACTAAGAGTAGTGGGAGGGCTAGTGACTTATTGGTCATTATACATGAGATGTATATGGACTGTTAAGTAGCATTGCTAGGGGAAGACTTCGGTATTTCATCACATTTTACTAAAGACTTATCTAGATATGACTATGTCTATCTGATGAAGTTCGAAGGTGAATCGTTTGAGATGTTTTGAACATTTCAAAGATGAAGTACAAAACAACTTGGTAAAACTGTTAAGTACTTCGATTAGATCGAGGTGATGAATATTTGAGCCAAGAGTTTGACAATCATCTCAAAACTATGAAATTGTTTCAAGAGTTGACTCCACACTGAACACCACTATGAATGGTGTGTCTGAAAGGAGGAATTGAACCTTGAAGGACATGGTTCATTCGATGATATGTCAATCAGACTTTCCTATTTCCTATTTCCTTTTGAGAATATGCATTAGAAATAATGCCGTTACACTGAATCGAGTCCCTACTAAATCGGTTCCTAAGGCCCCACATGAGATGTGGCATGGAAGAAAACTTAGTTTGTCTTTCATGAAGATTTGGGGTTGCGAATCTTATGTAAAGAGACTTGTCTCTTATAAGTTAGCACCAAATCTAACAAGGTTATTTTCGGATATTGATTTTACAATCACAAAGAGAACAAAATGTTTGTTGCTCTACACGATTTGTTTCTTGAGAAATAGTTTCTCAATAAAGAATCTAGTGGGAGTAAAATTAATCTTGAAAGAAGTTCAAGAACCCGAAAATAATATGGAACCAAGAGTAGAGACAGAACCAAGTTCACAAAGGAGTTGTGAAACCGGTTCAAGATGCACAAGTCCATCGTAGATTGGATGGGTCACGATCCGAACTCAAGGAATAATGATTTCTCGTTGTGGAAAGTGATAAAGTGAAAGTCATTAAGAATGACGATCCTACTTGCTATCAATAAGCGATGTCCCCTCCTAATTTGGATAAATGGTTATGAACCATGGAATCCAAATTACAATCCATGTTTGACAATCAAGTTTGGAACTTGATTGGGCTACCTGAAGGTGTAAAAACTAATGGGATTCAAGAAGGTCTTCAAGACCGACATGGATGGGAAGGTGTGTACTTTCATGACTAAGGATTGTAACAAAGGAATTTAGGCAAATTCATAGTATTGACTATGTTGAAACCTTGTTCGCCAGCTACAATGTCGAAGTCTGTTAGATTTTCAATTGCCATTATCACATATTGTGACTATGTGATATGACAAATGGATGTCAAACGACTTTCTTTAAATGGAAAGATTATTAAGGATGTGTAGAGTACACAACCCGAATAGTTTGTCGATCCAAGAAACTCTAATAAAGTATGCATGTTGCAAAGATCCATGAGATGGATTGAAGCAAGCTTCAAGGAATTGGAATCTTCGTTTTGATGAATTGGTCAAAGAGTTTGACTTCATCAAAGAACAAAGATGAATCTTGTGTATGCATGAAATTCAGTGGGAGCGTAATATTATTTCTATTGTTTTATTACAATGATATCTTACTCATTGGAAAAACAAGTTCCGACACTTAAGACTGTTAAGTCTTGGTCAAGGAAAGGTTTCTCAATGAAAGATATGGGTGAAGCCGCTTACATCCTTGGCATCAAGATCTATAGAGATATATCTAGAAGGATAAATTGGTTTGAGTCAAAATGTTCACATTGACAAGGTTCTTAGAAGAGTCTAAGAAGAGTAGCTTGTCAATGGATCATGGTACTTCTCTTAGCAATACTCATTGTCTTATGACAAGCGATGAGCAAAAGGAAAATGAATGAAGTTCCATATGCTTCGGCATTTGGATCTCGTCATGTATGCCATGATTTGTACTAGACCCGACGTCTCATATGCTCTAAGCATGATGAGTCGATACCAATCTGATCTGTGATGAGAACCATTGGATGGCACTCAAGATGATCCTTAAGTACTTAAGAAGAACTAAGAATACATTCTTGGGATTTGAAAGCTTGGAAGTTAATCTTGTTGTAAGGATTAAATAGGTACTAGCTTCCAAACTGACAAAGTTATTTTAAAAATAGCAATTAGGATTTGTGTTTATGCTTATTAGAGGTGCAGTTTTGATTGGAAGAATTCCAAGCAGAAATTGTAGCCGATTCTACTACTAAGGCCGATTTTGGCAACATATGATGTGGCTAAAAGAGGCGGTTTGAGATCAAAAGTTCATTAGTGTTTTGGAAATGTTCCAAGTATCACTAATCGGTGAAACTTTTGTTATGACAAATAGTGGTGCCACTTGTGCAAACAATGGAACCAAGGTCACAACAATGATCCAAACACTTACTTAGACATTTTTCAAGGAATTCATAAAGAATGAGAAGACGTTAAAATATACAAAGTATCAACCGATGATGACATAAGGGATTCACTTACAAAGACACTCGCACAGGCAGAAGCATGATGGTCATGTTTGATCCATGAGTATTCGATACATAAATGGAGCCTAGTGCAAGTGGGAGACTGTTGGTGTAATGCCCTAGGCTTTAGTTATGTTTAAGCGAAAAACCGTTATGTATCATCTTTATCGTTTATGTTTATTATTTGATTATTATATAGTTTGCATATTTATTGTAATAATCTCCGTCCCTAATTATTAAGAGAATAATTAGTATAATTGTCAATGGATAATCATATGATGATTATATGAATAGGGATGCACATTGAAATTATGGGTACTTGTTAGAGAACAAGTGATTGGACTTGACCCATATGAGATTTATGTCATGGTCAAATGTCATAAATCTCATAAGGTTACTTCATTTAGTCCCTAGACACTGAGATTATCATGACCTTACATATGATGAAAAGTTATGTTTGATTTTAGTCAAATCCGGTATCTTAACACGATATCTATAAAGGCTATCTTTGGCATGATCGGATTCATGATGGGAAGGATGATAAGTCAAGATGGAATTTGTCCCTCAAAAGAGAGATGTTTTGCTTGGGCCCCTCGATGAGTGATAATGATGAAAGTGTGTGGCCACACCCCAATATGATTGGACTATCATTATACTCAAGATCGAGAAAGCATTGAACAAATACAAGTTGATGTGGACCATGACTTGTGTTCAATATAACATCGTGAGACAAAGGGAGAAATGGAAGTGTACCATTGGAAACGTGAACTCTTACGTTGTGTTATTTGGGTAGACATAATGGCTTGCTAGAGTCCGCTTATGTCTTATGAGAGCCGATATGATCAGACTCATTGCCAACATAATACAATCCTATTGGGTCACACACAAATAGAATGAATTGGTTGAACCGGAGGAAGAATGGTTGAGAGTTTCTGTATCTGGCTATATATATCGCGCGACATATTAAGCCAATGGCTTAATATACCGCGCGACATATCAAGCCCTACGCGGTTTGACAGCCTGTTCTCCTAATACGATTAGGAGACATATTCATACTATTGTAGTATAAATATGTGAGGTCTGTCAGACCTAATTCCCTAGCCGAATTTTTCAATAGAAATTCACAATCAAAAGTCCTCTCAATATTCTTCCAAAAAGTTTTAGGAATCTAGCAATTCCCAACCCGAGAATTGTTCTCGACATTCATATTTGTGTGGATTACCAAAAGAGGGTCTTAGTTTGTTCAAACAAATCAAAGACCTAGAGTTCAAATCTGAAGATCCAAAGGAGTTGAAGATTCGAAGATTTGAAGATCAAAAGTTTGTGATTACGAATCACATAATTATCCGTTCGATAGCTCAAGACCGGAAAGCAATTTAGGTTGGTAAATTCTATCTCATAGCAATTCAATTTAATCGTATAGAACGGATCTTAGGGCTTGGGTTTTGTGTTAATTTTATGCTTAATTCCGCTGCGCATGGATCCATAAAACCCAACACTAACCAATCTAGTGGTTTTGAGACAGGTGAATCTAGTAATTCTAATCAATCTGCAGATAATGTGCAAGATCCTTTTGTTGTAGCAGAAGATCCAGCAGACATCTTTCCATCCTCAGCAAGAAATCGTCCTGCTGATAATCCCCCAGACGTCTCTGCTGATAGCCAATCTGCCAATCCTTCTCATCCTGTACCAATGAATCCTAGCCCAAATCCAATCTCTGTAATTCATCCTCCTATACCAAATATTCCTCGATCAAGTTCCAAATCCACTCAAAGTCCAAACCCTACTATCTCTCCTATTCCTTTAAATATATCATCTTCCAAATCTGCTGCTGATTCTGAACCTCCTCTAGAATCCTTAAGACAAGAATCAGTAAGACAAGACCTTCCGAGAGAAGTTAGACCTCATCGTGACCATCCTCTTGAAAATGTCATTGGTGATATCTTTGGACCCGGAGTGACCGGGGAATCGACAAGGACTTTGATGAGAATCTTTTCTCTTCGGCTATGGTGTACGATATTGAGCCTCGAGAAGGCGAAGAAGCCCTTGCTTTGATCCAAGCCGGGTGGAAGCTATGCAAGAAGAGTTGAATCGGTTTGAAAGATGTAAAGTCTCGGGAGCTGATGCACGAGACCTTCCTCTCAGCAAGTCATTGGAACGAAATGGGTATTCAGAAATAAGTTGGATGAATCAGGAAAGATTACAAGAAACAAAGCAAGATTAGTGGCCAAAGGATACCGTCAAGAAGAAGGGATTGATTATGACCAAACTTTCGCACCAGTAGCAAGATTAGAAGCGATAAGACTGTTTCTTGCCTATGCTGCCTTCAAAGAATTCAAGCTATATCAAATGGACGTGAAAAGCGCATTCTTAAATGGTGAACTTCAAGAGCTGGTCTACGTTGAACAACCGCCAGGCTTTGAAGATCCTAAGAAACCCAATCATGTCTACCGATTGAAGAAAGCTCTCTATGGCTTGAAGCAAGCTCCTAGGGCCTGGTACGAAACCCTTTCCAAGTTCCTAATCAGTGACGGTGTGGGATTTACAAGAGGAAAGATTGATACAACTCTATTTGTGACCAAGCACAAGGGCCATTCATTGTTTGTTCAAATATATGTGGACGACATCATCTTCGGTTCCACAAATGAAGCCCTATGCAAAAGATTTGAAAAGCTCATGCAAAGCAAGTTCGAAATGAGTATGATGGGTGAGCTTACCTATTTCCTTGGTCTACAAGTAAAGCAAACCAATGAAGGAATTTTTATACATCAAGCCAAATATACCAAGGAACTAATCAAGAAATTTGGTTTCGATAATGCTCATCCTCAAAGCACTCCAATGGCGACAAATGTGCATCTTGACAAAGACGAATCCGGCAAGAAAGTGGACATGACTCTCTACAGAGGAATGATTGGTTCACTGCTCTATCTAACCGCCAGCAGACCGGATATTATGTTTCTTTGTTTGTGTACGCGCAAGATTTCAAGCCGATCCTAGAGAATCCCATCTGCAAGGCGTAAAAAGAATTATCAAATATCTAAGTGGCACTTTGCTAACCTTGGTCTATGGTATGCCGAGAGATTCTTCTTTCAATCTTATCGGTTACTCGGATGCGACTATGCGGCTTGCTTAGAGTAACAAGGAAGAGCACCGAGTGGAACATGCCGGTTTCTTGGTGAGAGGCTAGTTTCTTGGTCATGCAAAAAGCAAACGGCAACCTCAACTTCCACAGCGAGGCTGAATACATTCTTTGTAGGTAGGCTGCTGCTCTCGAGATCCTATGAATGAAGCAACAATTAGTAGACTATGAGATTCCTCCTCAAGTACGCGATCTCTTGTGACAATCGATGCCATCTCAGTCTCAAACAATCCAGTGATGCACTCCAAAACAAAGCACATTGACATAAAATACCATTTCTTGAAAGATCATGTTGAGAATGGCAACGTTGTCTTGCTATAAGTTCATACTGACTTTCAGAGAGCTGATATCTTGACAAAGCCTCTTGATCAGAAGAGATTTGAATTCCTTAGGAGTGAGCTGGGTGTTATTGGTTATTCTGGTTGAAGCTTACACCTTGCTGAGATCGCTATGCCTGCCGATCTGTCCTTGCTGCTGATTGATATTTCTGCCGATTAGTTGTTCTGCCGATCTGTGTCTTGACCGATTGCATGCCGATGCCTTTTTCTTCTGCTGATATTCTAAGTAGTGGTTGCCAGCTATCTATGTCTCCCATCAGCAAGCTTCCTATTAAATGTAAAGCTGAGTTCCCTGTCAGACCTATCAAATCAAGGACAGTTGGTCACACCCCTCTCTGACACGTGTGTGTACCGCCATTTCTGAAAATCGTGTCAAATGATTTATTCCAATTAATTTTGTGATAAATCTCAGGTAAACTGTATCATTTGAAAATCTTAAACAGTTATTCTTAATCATTTTTAACTGCTCAAAATTCGGCTCTTTAAATGCAATTTCTGCCGCACATATTCCAATGAAAATGAACAGTTTTGTCTCTTTGAAAACCCTTTTCAAATAAACCATTCCCTCCAAACTCCATAACATATTTAAGCAAAGCTATACTCTCAAAAACCTTTTCACATTCTCATCAAAATCCTATCTTGCTATCTCAAATCTCCATATCTCAAACTTCTTCTTTGAATCTGGTACGTATATCCTAATATTTCAAGTTATCTGATTCTAACCTTGATTTACTGTGTTTGAGTTTGCTTGATTGTTGAGTTTTGCAGAAATCATGAGTAATGAAAAGGATATCTATGGAGGTTACATAGACTCAAGCTTCTTCGATGATGGAGCTGATGGACAGTTTCTCAGGGATCTCTTATCAGATACTTCCGTTCTTCCCTTTCTGGCTCCTACTGACAATTTTGGAGTCTTCATTGATTCTGTTCGAGAGTTCTTCGCCAATGCCGTCGTTGAATATTCCAATGAAGATGACCCAGAATCCTTCTCTGCCATTTCTTCTCTTTTGTTTGGTGTTCCAATCTCGGTTATCCACGATAGCATATCCTCTATTTTTCCAACCCTAGGAAATTCCGGTCCCAATTTCATTGATGCTTAAGTGCGGATGAAGCACGGATTCTTACTAGAGGTGATGATGCTTGGGACCTAGACTCGGTGGAGACAAGCATTTCAAGGTTCATTACATTAGGAGATATTTTGCCTTGATAGAGATCATTGACGGATGCACGATTTGCCGATCTGGTTCACATAGTCATGTTACCAATCTTCGGTTCGAAGCTTTTCTTTGCCATTGTACTTAGGAGAAATTTCAGCGGGTGTGGTTTCATTTTTAGAGTGATTGCTCAGCGGCCGGGAAGTATCTTTGTTGATAGACAAAAAGGTAAGGATTTCCCCGGCAAAGGATGTCACTATTGGTTCTTGACGGGATAATTAGAGGTAACCCTGCTGTAATTCTTGCTGACCCCAATGCTACCAGCATATCCAAACTTAAGTTGAAGCACCACAGTGATGGTGATTGGAAAAGGATTAGCAATCAGTCTGCTGGTGGAGCCCCTGTTCCTGCTGATAGAGTTGCTGCCTCTACTGCTGAGAAAGTTAAGAAGAAAAAATTGAAGAAACCATCCCTAGCCCCTGCTAGTTCAAAGCCTTCAATTATTCCAGCCCCTGCTTCCTCATCCACCGTTGCTGCTGGCCCTGTAACAAGAGCCAAGAAATCTGCTTCCCTTCCTGCTGCCCCATCCTCTGCTGAACCAAAGAAGAAACCTGCATCTTCTGCCAAACCATCCAAGAAATCAAAATCTGTCATTGCAAAAGCTCCTGAATCCTTCCCTATTCCTTCTTCTAATCCTAGAGTCAGAAAGTCGTTGTTTGCTGAACCCTTTCTTGATGATGCATCTCTGCTCCCCAAACCATCTTTCAGAAAGGTTACTAAGACACCTGAAGAAATTAATCAAGAAATTTCTGAAAGAAGAAGAATGATTGAGCAAGATTTGAGGAGGAGGATTCCATTACAACCCCTTTTACTCTCTTATCCTAACCTTCCAGATATTGACACTGCTTTGCCTCATCCGGAGTAGCCATTGAAGCAAGGACCAGAAAATGTGCTCCTATCAAGAACCCCACTTTCCACATCTATTTCAATAACCCTTGGTCCATGATCAACAAGATTGCTCCAAGCAACTGGGTATTTCCTATTGACCATCTCCAGCCGTTCATCAGAAGGCTTCTTCAGTTTCATGAAGAACAGAAAGATACTGTGCCTGCTGGAATCTTGGCCCGACTATGTTGATAGGGCAAGGCTGGACATGAATGAGACCTTTCTTTGAGAAGTTTCCTCCACTCTCCAAATATCGGAATTTCGGCAAGAATGTGTTGATGCTTTGAATTTCAATCGATATTTTGATCTTACGCCTCTCCTGCTGGAATCAAGTCTATCTTTTTCAGGATCGGATTAGGCAAGATCTGATGGTCATCTCTGTTGGGATTGCATATGCCTCTATCTACAAAACTCAGTTTGATTTTGAAGAAAATGATCCCTATCAGCTAGGAAGAGCTGAAAACGATGAAGATTGGGGATTCAAGTATTACGATGCTTTGAGACTCGACCGAGAGGTCCCCTTGCCACTCGGTTTATTGAAAATGTTTTGAAGATGACTCGGGAGCTCATCACTTATTACGAAGAAGCATTGAAAAGAAAAGTTGATAGTGCTTCGATAAGAATGCGATTCTAGCAATCTTGATGAAGTTCCTTCTGGCGATTCCTCAAGTGACACTATTGAATCCGGCGAGCTGTCTCGATGATGACCAACGGTTTATCGGCTGTGCTTGAAAAATACTCCTACATGCGATGCTCACTCCGGCCCATCTGCTGGCCTTGCTCAACTTTGCACCTATAGTGGTTACGGGAGGAGTTTTTCTTAATTACGATCAAGCTCCCATTTTCTTTGATGTTCTGTGAACCGTTCCAAGAGGTTGTTGAGTTGGGAGGAGGAACTACTTGAATGCGGCATTGCTTTGCTGATCTTCAAACTCAAGAAGTTGATAATGCCTTCTCTGCAATCGTTGTCTACAACCTGTTCGAGCACTCTTCATCGGGCCGTTCTTGATTTCTTGACCAATGATGATTCTCTCCTGTTGCGATGAAGACGGTCCAGATGAAATAGACCCAGAAGATTATGATGAGATTCCAGATGTTGCTGAAGAAGATACCTCACCTCCATCTTGGTACAACTCTCTTTCTGATGACTATAGGTTGATGATGTGCTCAAATTGGTATACCACCATCAAGTCCATTCCAAAGGACTCTGCTGGTAATCCCCTATTCCCTCCTCATCAGAAACTCAAATGGAGATGCAGTACAAGGTTAGTGAAGAACCCCCTCAAAAATTCTGTTCCTACTCAAGGTTCTACCAGCATGCCTCCTATTCTGCTTAAATGGAACAAGGATATCAAGCATGGCAAGAAGAAAACCCCTGCTGTTTCTCATGCCAAAGTCAAATCTCTCCCTCCAGCTACCAACCAACCTGGCCCCTTAAGAATTCGTGGTGAAATTTGTCTGTTTGGTGAATCCCCAATTGAAGTTTGCGTTTATTCTGGTGGAATGATGAGCAAGCGTTTAGTGATTAATGATCTTGTGGTTGAAACTCTTGACTACTCTCCTTATTCTGCTGTTGGTGTTTGGAAGATGGTGTATCAGCATGCCCTAGCCATAACCTTACCATTCTATGCTTCCAGACCATTTCAGCAAGATCATTCTGTGGACACTGGCAGAATTCTAAGCCTTGGCATCATGCGAGATCTGCTGAATGGAAGAGCATTTCTGAATTTTATGCTTGCCTGCAAGTTGTCCTTGGAGAATAATGGTCAGATGTTTCTTAACCCTTCTCTTTCTGCTGATCTTTCCATTATCATTCATCCAGATTTTCCTCTCCTTCTTGATCCTCCTGTTCCAAGATCTGCTGATGTTCCCTTGATTGTCAGCACAGTCATTCCTTCTACCTTCTTGGTACCCTATGATCCTCCACCTGTTTACACCCTGTTTGGCTACTTTGCTAATGAGCATGGCCATCTTTCTGAAGCTTATAAACCCGTGCTTAGGGGTGACATTGGTGATTTGGGGATGTTTTTCCGGAGTGAGATTGAAGAGGTTAAGGATTTGTTGCTTAAGTCCACTCAGGAGGAGGAGTTAGCAAACAGAATCGCATCCAAAGTCTCAGCCAAAGTTTCTGCATCTATTACAAAAGCCCTCAGCAGACCTCAGACCTCAACCCTCAGTAATCTTAGTGCTGCTGATTTTGATCGGCTCAGTGATCTCATAGACAGCTCCACCCAGGTTCAGAAGGTGGTACTTGATGTTAACTTGAATCAAGATCGCACCATCAAGGAGTTGGAGCTAAAGCTTGAAGCTGCTGAAGGTAGGATTGCTGCTGCTGAAGCCGAGCTTGCCGAAGCCAATCTGAAGATTGCCAAGCTTGAAGGGAAAAATGAAGTGCTAGTGGAGCGTTACAAGGCTAGCAAGAAGAGGAAAGCTGAAAAGGCTGAAGCCAAGAAGCAGAAAAAGTCCAAGCCTGTTGATGATTCCTCCACTGCTGCTGATGTTGATCCTGCTGATCCTTGACAGTCTTGTAACCAATGAAATAGATATCCTCGTGAAGCCCCAAAGACAAACTTTCTTTTACTGACAATTTGGTTTTTGATTTTATGGTTTTTGCTTAATATCTATCTAACCCTTCTGCAGGAACTTTATTAGTTTACCTTTTCAGTTATCACTTATCTTTTATCTTAATATCTATTTATATCCTTTTAAGTGATTCTGTTTAAAGGTGATTGGCCTTAAGCAATTAGGAGGAGATTGTTGGGTCAATATATGTGTGGACTCAAAATTGCTTAATCCCAATCACATAGCTAGTTAGAGACCCCTAATTTAATTAGATTTTATCTTTTGGATCTCTTACTGATGCCCTCCCCGTTAGTTTAACATGTTCTGCAGGTTACTATCCTGCTGGTGGGATCTGCCTGTTAATCAGCAGGAGTTAACACTTTTCAGCAACATACTTCAGCAGATAGGTGACTTAAATTTGGATGACTCCCTTCGTTTGAAATTAAATCTCAGTCACAACGGTCACATCTCTATCTCTTTCATCGTACTTGTTTGCTAAAAGTAGTTATATTTTCCTGCCAACACCATTCTGCCGGTTCTGACACAAGAGCTACTTTTAGTTCTACTTTGTCCTTTGTCTGCTGCCGGAGTAACCGGTTGGGACAAAGGGGTTATTACCCGCCGAACAATAGCAGAAATGTCTTATTCAAATCTCCCGCATTAATTGCAAAGATATGGCATTAAATGATCCTCACCTACCAACCATATTCCGATTCTACCCTTCAACGGCATCTTTAGTTCTTCTCTCTCTTTCTCTCCAAAGTATATATAGAAGACTTTCTTTGCATTGAAGATGGTTGGTGATTGCATTGAAGAAGAGTGTGCTTGAAGCATTGAATGAAGCTCAAGCCTTCAAATCCATAAAATCATTAGACTTTATTAGGGATATACACTCGTGCACTTCTCAATCCTCCTTGTAAGCATTCTCCAACAAGACAATCATTAGAATGCATTGATTGAGATTCACACGCACACCTGAGTGAGATAAGTCTAACTTGCCACTCAAAAACACCTGGTCAGTTCTTCATTTAAAGATCCATCAGTAGATCCTTGAATTCAGTCCTTGTAACCGGTAAGGCCGCACTTGTAATAGACTAGGACATACTGATAGTAAACTTTTCTCAAAATCCAAGATCTGACCAATCTTGGTAGAGGACGTAGCAGCATTCACGCTGTGAACCTCTCCAAATACTGTGTCCTTGTCTTTACTTTACTTTTATCTTGCCAAGTCGTTTAACGTAACAAATCAGAACAGTTCATCCTGCTGAATCATAAGTATTTCCCTAAACCAAACAAGTTGCTCTGCATATATGATTTATATAAATACTTTGTGTTTAAAATCAAGCTCTAAACAACTTCTTGCTGATTTTGTGTGAGTTCAAACTTAGTCACTAATATTCCGCTGTGCTACTGATTACCTTACAACATTCTGATCAGAGACTATGACCATTAAGGTATTTTAAATTAAAATTGCAAAAAGGCTATTCACCCCCCCTCTATCCTATTTTCTCGCCTATTGGTCCTAACAATGAGCATCTTAAAAAAATGTTGGAACTAGGAGAAAAAAGATGCACTGATCTGGGTACAGTTGCATTCCCCCCTTCTCTCTCTCTACTACTACTACTATTTGTGAATTTGGAATGTGTAGAAATAAGGCTCATTTTCCTTGGATTTAGAAATGCTAATGAAGGCAAAGGAAGAACAATTGAATTCAATTATCATGGAGCTGAGAACAAATTACGCTGCAGTACAAGAGAAGTTCGCAAAGGAGGAATCAGATAGAGTGGTATATTGTCATACTGAACATAACATCTAATTGAGCCTTTGTTATGTATTTCTTGAACTGTTTATTTGGCAGAGTAATGACCTTAAAAGTAATTTCAGGTTGCAACTGAATCTTTAGTGAGAGAAAAAGAGGCCAGAATAATTGCAGAGAGGTCGCAAGCTTCTCTTTCAGAAGAGCTTGGAAGAGTTCAAAGAGAGAGTTCTGGGGCTAATCTGAAGGTATCATACAAAGATCTACATTTTGGGTTTCGATAAGATTTTTCATTTTTAATTTCAGTAATTTGACAATTTTCATTTGAGCATGATGGATTCTCAGATAACCTCGCTCAATGACATGTACAAGCGATTGGAAGAGTACAATACAAGCTTGCAGCAGTATAACAGTAAACTTCAGTTGGAGCTCAATTCAACCAACGACACCCTTAAGAATGTTGAGAGAGAAAAAGCTGCTGTTGCGGAGAATCTAAGCACCTTAAGAGGCCAGTACACTTCTTTGCGGGAACAATTTACTTCTATTAGGGTGAGTCTATCTGTACTTTTGTATGTATACTATGTCCGATGTCTATGAGGTATAAAGGTCGCACTCCTTTTCGCTCTTGCTAATTTTGATTTGCTATTATAAACGACATTCCCTCTAACTTCTGAAGTCATCTGCAAGCTGATCTAACTCTTGCACCATCGTAGGTGCGATGGAAAAGTAAGTTAATTGAACAGGTTTTAAATGCAATGTATTAACTTTCTTCAAAGACAAGTTTTGCTGGACGTATGGGGAACAAAATTGCAGCCCCAAGGTTGTTGAAGCTGACTCCTTTGGATTCACATATGGCTGGAATGAATAATAAGTTCCGAGGAGCCCAATTCTCATGGGTATGTGTTAAATTTCCTCCCTGCTTATTGACATTGAAATGTTGCAACTGTGTGATTGGCCACTAGCATGCTATGATAACAATTCTTGCTTGATTTTGTCTTTTAATCTGCAAAATATGTATATTCCATTTTCTTGAGCTAAATATTTGTTACCGATAGCTGTGGCTACTGCTACTTTCCATTTGCTATATTCGACCAAAAATTAACTATGATGTAACTTTTGTTTTGTATTCTTGCGAAGTTTACAATTGTGATGTAAAACAAAAATAATATGTACTCCCTCCGTCCCACCTCAAATTGCAAAAATAAAATAAAATACTGTGCATAATATTAAGTTGGTGTGAATATAAATAATGGGGTAGGGATTATAAGTTGGACAAGGAATAATAAGTGGGTTAGTTGATGTTATTATGGCAAGTGGGTCTCACCATTTAAAAAATATCGAAAACTTTCCGTTTTTGTATTGAGTACTGGCCCGACCCACAATGTGGCATCAAGGAAGCATACATAGTTCTGAAGCTAGGAGGGAAGGCGTGTTTAATTGGTTCTTATCGTTGCTGATTTATTCTTCAAGGTTAGTTTTGACTTTTTGAGTATTTTATTTATTTAATTTTTCCCCTTAGGTCTTCTTGCATGGAAATGGTTAATGATTTCTGAATTTGTGTTGGTATGCTAGGAGAAATGTGATCAAATGCAGGAGTATATAAAGAAACTTAGGGTCTGTATTAGGTGGTTCCAAGAGCTCGAAGGAAATTATTATTTAGAGCATGAGTAGACTAGAAACTCAAAAAAGAACACGAATTTTTGCTTCTTATTTTTCTACTCCATGCAAAATATGCTAAATGTGTTTCTCTGTTATAAACTATGGTCTAATACACCCCCCCCCCCCCCCGCCGAAAAAAAATAATATATAGTACTTACAGACTACGGATGATACTTGTATAGTGTTTCATCCACTCAAAATTGTATTTTTAACTACTGAATTAGTTCCAAGTTGGGAGGAATTTCTTGATTGGTATAATGGTTTTCATGGTGAGGGAAAATATAATAGTAGAGTAGAAACTCAAAAATAACACAAATGTTTGCTTCTTATCTTTCTACTCCATGCAAAATATGTTGAATGTGTTACTGTGTTATAAATTATGGTCTAATACCCCCTAAATAAATCAATAATAATAATAATAATAAAATAGTTCTTACAGACTACGGATGATACTTGTATACTACTCAAAAGTGTATTCTTAACTACTGAATTAGTTCCAAGTTAGGAGGAGTTTCTTGATTGGTATAATGGTTTTCATGGTGAGGGAAAATCCTTGGAGCGTGATTGGATGTAAAAGACTTTGTTTCATTCTTGTGAGTCAAGAGCATGAATGTTCTATTGTGGTTAAATGTTTGATCCTTTTGTCGAGTCCAAGTCTCAGAAAATTTCATTGGGGTCTGCTGTGAAGATGAGCAGGAACAAGATACTACGGAAATATTTGGTACATGATTTCTCAAGTGGCATAGATGGACAAGAATGCGACATTCTCTGTATGTTGCAAAAGAGTCCTCCTTGCCTATCGCCCCACCTACGCCATGTTCGCCTGCTCATTTGAACGACCTTCTCAAGCTGGAACTTTCATTTATTAGTTCATGATATAAATGTGGTCTGTGATATTCAAATGATCATCCTTCTAAACATACTTTTTTTCATTGACCTCTTTTCTGGACTTGGAGATAATGGGAGAGAAGGGATCAATTAAAAGAGCAGGGAAGTGTGACTTCGCAGGTTTGCACATAAGATTAGACTCCTTATTTTACACTTGAACAAGGCTGTCGTACATTGCACCATCTCTTTACTTTGGATGTGGATTTGCATTACTGACAAGAGGATTTGTGATGTAAAGTATATGGAGTTGACTCTTTTAAACTTGTGATGATCTCAGAAGGAAGGAATAGTTGGTGAAGATGGAAGAGCGATGTTGAAAACTACCACCTCAGCTGGTTTTGCATGTACTGCTCATCAAAAGGATTATTTGGGAAAATATGGTGCTGTCATGTCAGAAGATAGTTCAGTTGATGCTAATTCAGAAAAAGAGCTGGTATTATTAAAAGTTCAAAAGATTTATTCATACAACCCATGTGAATGCTGAAAAGAACTTTAAATATTAAAACATATGAATCTTATATTCAATAATAGGGAAATAGTTATTATAAGCAGAAAAAATCCAAAGAAAAAGATCGATTGTTTAAATTGTCTGTCTTCCATCGTGTTTATGAGTGCCAATTGTTTTTAGAAACAAATTTTAGTCTAGAAGCAAAATTCAGAGATTAAAATATGAAAAGTATTTTTTTAGATCTATAGTTGTTTCAGTATCAACCTCATGTTGATTTTGGACTAAAATAATAGTAGGATTCACGTTGAATTGCGGTGGAGAATTTCCTCTTGAGGGTACTTCACTCTATCCGGTTAAGACTAAAAACTTTTCTTTTTTTTGTGTTCTGTTATACGGAGTATATGTTTTGTGTGTTTAGGGATAATAATAATAGTCTTTTTTGCATATTTTTGCAGATTCGAGTGGCCACGGATTAGAGAAGTGGGCTCTTTCACCCCTTCCCACCCCCCCCCATTTTCCATTGTTAAACTGTGTAGCTTCTTTTATGTACTTAAAGCTCAGATGAATCAGCGGTATGTTCCAAGTTTTTGTACTTGTCCAAATACCAATCGTGATTTAAACATTTACCTAAATTCTTTAAGAATAAGGATGTATATGCCAAATAATCTTTAGTATTTTACAAGTTTATGTACTTGTCTGAATACCAATTAGTATTGGTTGATAGAAATTGTTGATTTCAATACCTTAGTCCCTCTGTTTCAGAATATGAGTTCATATTATCTATTATCTTTTCATGAAATCATCGTGATCTTTTGTCACATTCAATAGTTTCGTTTTAATATTAAATTGCAGCCATGGTATTCTTCATAAGCTGTTTAGATAGAGGTCATCAAAATTTAATATAAATCTGAGGTTGTCTCTATATTTAAAAACTATTTCAAGCCAGAAGATGGGAAGTCCATGAAACAAATTTCACTGCTAACGTGTAGGAGTAATTATTTACTAATAATTCGACATTCCGTTCTTAAAAAATATTACAACTTCGGGGTTGATCATTACAACATGTCGTAGAAAAAGATTGGTGTTTGGGGACTCAATGATTGTCTTCTTGGAAATCCAGGCCCCTTTGCTTTTGGTGATTGGATTCTTCCTGATCTCACAATTCAAGGTTTTTTGCGATTAAATAGCTTGAGCACGTTTCTCAACACATATTACTTCTGTAATATTATTTCATTCCCATGTGTAAGTGTTCTTATTGGAAATTATTGTTATTACTTTTATCTTCATCTATATTTTTTACATGACTAATTTGCTTAAAATATTTTTTTTTTTGAAATAGTATTTTGCCCGTGCGTTTAACGCACGGGTGTAGCACTAGTTACAAGGAAAAGGTTTCATGGTTATGATATTGGATATTAAGCTAGCTAATTCCCTCATTTATGCTTGAGGCATAAATTTTAAAATATTGGTTTTGCTTCAAATCTACTAATCAAGAAAACAATTAATTATCTTTAAATTAACATAACTAGGATGAAACCCGTGCTACGCACGGGATACTTTTTAATTTATTATTAGTCATTTTTTGGGAGATTTTCTTTAGTTACTACCACATTAATTTTTTTTTATAATATATATTTTCATATTAATATCAATTAATTGTGAAGTACATTAAAATGAAATGAAATCAACTACAAAGAGGAGTCTCATGCAAGTGTTTTCTCTTATTATTCTAAACTTCCGCTGTGCATTTTACTATTTAGTTGTGACTCATAAATTGACCTCACAGCTAAGTTAGTAAGCCTTGGTTGAATATTTTCAAAAGGGATAGAAAAAGTTTTCATAGCTATTCACCCCCCTCTAGCTTTTTTCTATACCCTTGTTGTACCTTTGGGACAAACAAAAAAAATGAAGATAAACCTTCAATAGATTATGACTTCACATAAAAAAAAAAAAACCGTTATTGAAATGATAGTACAGAAGATTACTATTTTCATGGTGGATATTTATACATCCTTCTTTACACGAATCTAATTTTCATGCATATAATATACATTTTCAATATTTTCCATTCATATATTATACATTTTCAAATCAACTACCTCCATCTCAAACCAAAATGAATGTCAATTTTCTCTTTTAATTCAATAAGAAATTAAGCATTCATTTCGGTTGTAGGAAGTAATGTAGCAAAATAAAAATAAAAGTTGAACTAACACAAAAATAGATAAGAAAAAAAAATCCTTTTATTGCTCCCGTGATTTTTGCTATCAGACATCGAACAAAAATGTTTGAATTTAGATTCTTTTGACCTACTCCTTTCTCTTCTTCTCCAGTCAGTCATATGAAGATTGAAATTTAAATATTATTGCCTTAAAGTTTAGAATAACAAAAAAATATTAAAAATTAATACAGTAATAGTTGATTCACTTATGCATAAACCGTCGACTCAAAAATTTTATTTAACGCAAATAATTTTTAAAAGATATGAATAAGTATTACCTGTGTGTGTAGAAGTTAAACTTGATCAAAGTATCTTTTCTTGATAAGTTTCCCTCAAGTTCCCATTATTATTGAACATAATTTGAAATTTACATTATTCAGTAACTTTTGATACAACATAAAAAATGACAAAAATTTTGACTACTTTATATTCAATCAGATCTATAAATCAATAACAAAAAAAAAATTATTCAAAATTATGTAAAAATCAATATACAGAAAATGACTTAAATAATAATTTGAAAATTAAAAGTCAAAATTAATCATGCGAAATAAAATCAAAAGAGCAATAAAAATCATGTTGTTATGACAAAAAAAAAACAATGAAAACGAAGGCAAAATTAAGATAGTTTATTGACATTAATCGTATCAGCAATACCAAAAAGCACATTTAGTTAGCCTTTCCTAGTTATAGGAGGTCGCAATAGATCTTCTACTTCTTCTTCATTTCTTCATGAGCGCTTACCTACATAAAAAAAAATCCAAAATAAGCTAAATTTAAAAGAAATATTAAATTCATGCTGGAATATAGAAATGGTTGGGTTACTACGAAAAAAAAAACAACAACAACAACAAAAAATCCAAAATAAGCTAAATGTAAGAAAATAACAAATTCATGCTAAAAAATAAAATAGGTTGGGTTGGGTTGAAAAGAGGAGAATCTAGCAATTGTAGTCACTAACGTCTCTTAATGTACACAAATTTATGTTGTGTGACTCTTCAAATTATTGAGCCTATAAATTTAAGATTGTACAAAACTTTTCGTGTTCACGACTTTTCATATTCTCCCACCCCTCCTATTTCCGGTAATAAATTAGAGAATATATAATTTGTAATACTTCATGTTATATACTACTATATAAACCTTTCATTTGAAGAGTCTCTTGTAAATAACTCCTTTCATTTGAAGAGTCTCTTGTAAATGACTCTTAAATAGCATAATTTATTATCTTCATTAAATGACAAATGTACCTAGATAAGAATTCTAGTATATATATTCATGAAAGAGTATACTTTGATTCCTTTTAAATATTACCATTTGGTATATATCTATTACTTTATACCCATTTGAATACCATTTGGTATATATCTATTAGTTTATACCCATTTGCATACCATTTGGTATATATCTATTAGTTTATACCCATTCACATACCTATTGTTATACCTATTAATGTATACACATTCACATACCTATTGTTATACCTATTAGTTTATACCCATTCACATATCTATTGTTAATACCTATTATTTTCAACTAATTAGCGAAAACTCAAAGGTCATAGGCTATGATGATGTGGAAGGCTAAGAATCAAGATAAATCGAAAACTGGATGATGTGTCATGCCCATAATCATTTTCGCCTACTTTAATATACTATAGTATAGATTACCCTATTTCCTCACCTATAAATTAAATGCAAATTAAGTATTAATTCTTTCTCTTATTCACTATACCTAAACCCCTTTATTTACAAATTCATAAATATCATTGCTTTGCAAACTTTTAGTTTTTCAAGTTAAAAATGAAATATGAAAAAACAATGGTAAAATTAAATTTAGAAACACATTTAGGGATTAAAAAGATGATTTATCTTGGGATAAAAAGGTAGTTTATTTTGAAATGTGGGTAATAGTAATAGTTGTCTTTTTTAAAAAAAAAAAAAAAAGACTTAAGAAACCTACAAAACCAACAATTATTTTGGACATGAAATCATTTCATTCAATAAAATGAAATTTTTGACTTAATATAATTTTAAAATACTATCTTGGATACAAATTGTACAATATTAGTATTTTGAGGTTTTAAAAAAATAAGAAAAATATTTTATTCTTAAATAATATAAAAATAAAGAAATTGTTATAACTTTTTGGTTAAAGTTCAATCGAATAATTATATCTCTTTTGATATACTCCCTCCGTCCCACGTGAATGCAAACTTATTTCTATTTTGGTCTGTCCCACGTAAATGCAAACTTCCCAAAATGGAAACAAATTTATTATGTTATATTCACCCTACCCCACCCCACCCACTCATTCTCTCTCTTCATTTTTTACCATACAATTTATTCAACCAACCTACTATTAACTCCACTCATTCTCTCTCTTCATTTCCTACCACACATTTTCATTATCTTAATAATATTTCTTAGTTATTGTGCCCACCAAAATGGTTTACATTCACATGGGACGGAGGGAGTATAAATTTGAATCATATATAATATACATTATATAGTAAAACTATTTAGAGGCTCCAGAAAAGGCCACGTCAAATGCCACGTCAGCAATTCAATTTCCAACTCATTTGTATTCCAGATTTTAGTTAAAAAAAAATATAAACATCATCTAAAAGCAAAAACAGTTAAATAGTATCTCTTATTATCTTATCCGGGGAATAATCATATCTCATGAGATACCTTTGACCATGCACTTATCCTCAACTATGTTTATCATCAACTATACCAGCATTTCTCTTTTCCCAAAAGCAAAAAATGTGTAAGTCAAATAGCATATCTCTTATTAATAATTAGTAATTTTCGAAATTTAAAAAAGATACCAGAATTCACATGTGAGTTAGCAGTTTTTGTGTTTAAGAGTTTCAATTGCACAATAACTCTAAATTTATTCTTCTGATCATATCTTTAACCATGAATTTCTAATGCAATTTCTAGAAATCAATATAAATTCGAATTATTTGAAAATAAAAGGTATAATTCATTTAACTTCTATCTAAAATTCAAACTTGGATGGATAAGTGATGATTTTAAATTCATCTATCTTAAACACTGATAAGAAATAATTTTATTTACACAATCCTTAAAAACAAAATACTCAACAACCCTACCATTCTATTTCTTTCAATACATGCCACGGTCTTTCTCCTATTCTCCCGTTCTCCTGCGACACATTCAACGTCTTCCTCCTGCTCTCCTGCTTTCCTGCGACAATTCAACGCATTCAGGTAATTTTTTCACTCTCCTGCGACACATTCGGCCCATTCATACTTTTCACTTGCTGAGTTATTAGCATATACATTGGCCATAAGTTTGTACGCGTGTGTGTTTGTGCATGTAAATTAAGATTGGTAATTGCAGTTAATTTTATTCAATTTTCACGTTTTTTGCAGCTAATCGTTAGATATTTGTGGTTTCTTGGCTTCAGTTTTTGTTTTGGGAATGTGGGCTAAATTAATTGGTTAATACTTGAATTAGGCTACGATTTTGTTACTAATTAGCTTCAATTTCTCACCATGCCTTTTTTTTTTTTTGATATTGATTGGATAAATTTTTGATTTTTACTGGTTTTATTTTTGGTTTTGGAATGTAGGTTAAACTTACATTAATGGGTTACAATCTCTAATCAAGTCAGTTAAGTGAAACAGAGAATGAAAACTGCTAGCAAAGCACTCACCTGCAGTAACATTATCCCCGATAGTTGTTGGCAGGACCTTCCCCATAAGATTAGATTTTGCAACATGCACAAAGGAGTGGTCCTGTATATTGGTGCCAGATCCAACAGTTATGTTGTTCACTTCACCTACACACACAAAGCCATGACACTGTTGAACATATCTTAAAGAAACACCATCACCAAGTAAAAAGAAAAGCAGGCACAACCTATGAGAGATTTTGAGAATAATTGTTGTTTTCTGAAAATTGATGGGTTAAATTTAGTTAGGATTTCAAACTTGATTGTGTGATGTGAAGATTTGTCTTCTCTACTATATTAAATGTTATCGAATAATTGTTGGATAGTATCATACCTTTATATGTTACTATCATATAAAGTTGTCTTTCATCTTCTGTCGAGCCTGATTCCCTGAGGGTCTTCAGAACATGATTTCCCAGTTTCCTCATCTTTAGTTCACCATCTGGATCCTATATTAAATACCAAAAAAAAATACAAAATTCAATTAGTTTATGGAAACAAAGCTGGTTAACAAGGCAATATGAAAATACAAACTTAAAAATAAAAGGTACATGAATTCTAAGGATTATTCATCAAATAAACAGGCACATATGAGGTTAGCTGAGTATACATACAGATTTCAAGGCGGACTTTTATCAGCTTCTTCCACTTTATTTTCTTCTTCCCATCTTCTTTCGATGGCATAGACTCTACGTGTCTGGATTTCTTCACTTGGGTCTTGGTTCCCTCCATCTCTGCTCCAATCTGAATCACTTCACCCTTGCCGAATTCACCTGCCCTATCCCCTCCATCCTTTTTAGATTCTTCAACTTTCCGTTTCTTACATGATGCTAAACTCTTATTTTCGGCTTCAGAGCTAACACGCGCTGGGATACTATCAACTCCACATGGGGTTTTAACATCTTCAGTCCCATTGCTTAGTTCATCCTTTTGCACATTTACATTAGGTGTGGATTCCTCTGTCTGTTTGGGTGGTTGTTTAGACGCATGAAATGATCGAGCTTTTGCTCTATGCTTCTTTCCGTCAGCATGGAGAAGCAGAGTGTGTCTTTTAGCAGTGCCGAGAGGGCTGCTTCAGCTACAATTAACGCTGATTGATGCTTTGAAGTTGTGTTGAGGGTCTCATTGAGCATAAGTTTCTCCCACAAGACATGTTCGTTATTCGATGAAATTGAAATCCATGCCTTAGTTCCCTTCTCTATCAATCTCTTTGACATTGTTATTTGGTTCCTGAAAAATAACTTTTCGATTTCGTAAACAGAAAAAAAAACTATCTAATATCCAGATCCGATTCATCATTGACAGAACAAATGAAAAACAACCCATCTACTACTTAATCATTGCTCATTGACTCAGAAGTTTCAGTAAGCAACATATCACAACCATTTAGATACTCCTCTTTTATTTTCTCATTATTTCTTTCTCATTCCCCCATCATACAGCCACTTAGATACTCCTCTCAACCACAATTTACTTTTCTTTCAACGGGAAAAGGTAACGAGAAAATAGATAATCAACCAGTTAGACAACCCGAGACAATGAAAGCATACTCCGACCAAGCTTTTCAAAAGCCGAAATTCCAAAGAGATTTTTCAAGTGACTCATCATATGATCCTTCATCAACCTGTAGGAGGAAACATATTCTTAGAAATACAAACAGGTTATAGTGAAACCTTTAGAAATATAGCCATTTATCGTCTTTAAGGGGCCTCATATTTACCTTACTTGATGTATTTTAATAAATTGAATGTCGTTGGTTGAATATTTTCCCTACGTATGGTTTCATGTATTTAAATTAAATAACAGATAATGGCAACAAGTCGAATGATTGCTATCAAATCAATTGATAAGAGAGCTAGACTTTGTAGCATCAACGTCCGTATTTTACGCAAATGGGAGCAGAAGGAACGATCCGGAAAAATGTCTATTGAGATGATATTAGTTGATAAGGAGGTAATATTTTTTTATCAATCACCTTCCGTATTTTGCTTAATGGTTAATCCAATTAACATTTAATAATATTAATTGAACATACCAAAAGTGTCTAGTTGGGCCAAGCAAGCAAAGTCCAATCCTTAAAGCAACTATTGCCCCAGCCTATCAAGGGGGCCGGGCCCAATCAATGCAAGGCCCACAGCCCGTCTCACATATCAGTCGACTAAGCCCAACGTCCGACCCATCAGGTCCCGACCTAACTTAGTCCGACTTCCTATCCAAGCCCCAATACGGGTACGATCCATGCTCTACCCGTCAGTCAGGTCGACCATCCCACAAATGGCAACCTCGACCTAAACAACAAGTGACGACCTGACACTTGTCGGCATATTTGGTTGAACAATTCTCTTAATCACATCCCTACAAATCAGGGGCCGTTATAGACACGTTCCCACGACCAATAACTGCCGCTACAATCACGGAGCACATGTCGCCTCCCCAAAAATACACCACCATTGCCTATAAATACTTCATCACTACCAAACGGTGAGAAAAACTACCATTTTGTTATCTGAATTCATTATTCAATACATTTTGAGCTATATACACTGTTATCTTACTCTCACGCCCGAGCGTCTTCGCCGGAGACACATCCGGCTAGTCGTGGGTTCTGATTTCAGGTCAAGGAGCCAGGTGATTGGTCCTGCCACGTGGAGGATTACTGATAAGCACAATTCCTGTAGCATCAGTTTGGTTCCATTGCCGGGAAACGTGCTTTAGCTTGACCTCGAAAACTTCATCAACCTACAACAATGGTGACTCCAGACGGGCATGTCGCAGACGCTTCTGAAGAGTTCGAAGAAGTGAACAATAACAACAATACGAACGCTGGAAATCTCAACACCAATGCTGAAAACGCAAATCTGCCTCCTCCCCCACCAAATCGCCCTCATGGTAGAGCAACACGCTCTACCAGTGTTGTTGATGGCAGGGAATTGCCAGATACGAGAAGGGGGAAAAGACACATGGAGGGACAAGGAGCTCCACCTCCCCCTAAGCGTCCAACTGCTCAGGTGAATGTTGGAAGTAGGGAAGGTCCCTCATCCAACCCATTGAGCAGGAAGGAAATGTTATTGGAGCAAGCCCAGATTTTGGCCGAGCTATTGGCAATAGAGGAGGCTGAGAAGGCAGATATAAGATCAGAGAGAGTGGCTCCCTCTCAAACCTCAAACAGGCAGCAGGCCAGGAGTGTTAGGCCCAATGAGGGTATGGGTGAAAATGCTGATCAAAGGATGGTAGTCCGACCTCAATCGCCTATACATGTTCCGAGTAATGACTTAAGGGCTAGCCTCACCAGGAATAGGGAGCAGGAGGCTCAATCAGATTTGAGGACACACTTAACCGCCAATAGAAACAGACGTGTTTCCCCTGCCTGGACACAAAGATCAGGATCCCAAAGGGACAGGAGTGGGAGCAGGTCGCCTATAAGAGACGAGAGGCGCAGGTCGCCACTTGGGGGTAATAGGCGCAGGTCGCCTACCAGAGATGCTAGGCGCAGGTCGCCACAAAGGAATGACAGGCAAAGATCTCCAGTTCGGTCGGAAAGAGCTCCTTCCCACAGAGACAGGAGAAGCAGACAAATGACTCCACCCAGAAGCGAGGGCCAAAGGTCGAATGCTGTTCCCCCTGTTGGAGAGGACCGACCTGATGCTAGGGAGTGGCTCCAGTGGAAGAGAAAGTTTGAACAATGGGAGGAAGAGAAGAAAAAGGTTACTGGAAAGGTTGAACGAGTTGACTTTGCTCTTCGACCTCTATCCAAGGAGATGAGAGACAGTCGACCTCCTCCTAGTTTCAGATTGCCCCTATTGGAAAAGTACTCAGGGGCAACCAATGCCAAGAATCACATAGCACACCTGGAAGCCACGATGTGTTTTGTCGCCAATGAGGACGACAATATGTGCAAAGCCCTCATAAGCACACTCACAGGGGCAGCCTTGACATGGTTCAATGGTTTGGCGGCTGGTAGCATCACCACCTGGACGTGTTTAGGAACAAAATTCCTAGATCGCTTCTCGATCACCGAGCTCAAAAGTGACGGTTATCGATCTAAGCAACTTGGTGCAAGCTAAAAAATGAAAGCTCAATGAGCTACTTCACCAAGTTCAAGGAGATGGTGGATAAGATCGAGGAAGATCTCACCGACAGGGAAGTTATCAACCGCTTCAGAATGGTATTTCCTCGGCAGACATGGATTATGAACTCACAAGCCCGACAGCCACAACTCGACAGGAGGTGTTCGAAAAGGTATACAATGTCGCGCTAGCCGAGGAGAGAAAAGAAAAGAAGAATGGAAAAGGCCCCAAGACTGAGGTCGCTGATGACAAGAAGGACTCCAACAAGAATGGAGGAAACAATAAAAATGGCAAGAACAGGACAAGGGCGACAGAGAAGGTGCCCGAGACTTTCACTCCCCTGACGGTGAGTCGAACTGAAATCCTGAATGCACCGAGTTGGCTCCACCTCGCCCCAATGAACCTGTGCAACAAGTTCGTAAGGGACAACAGCAAATACTGTGATTACCACAAGGACACGGGTCATCTCACGGAGGATTGTTTAGGCTTGAAGCGCATTATCCAAAGAATGGTCGAGCAGGGAAGACTCGACGCATATGTGAAGAGGCCTCAAACTGGTGGAGGCGAGCAGCCTGCAGGTGGACAACAGGGACCGAGGCAACCTAGATTGAATCTGGGGGTCATTACAGAGCAAGCAAGTAACACTGCCATCAAGCACAAGATCTTTCAACTCAGTAAAGCCCCACATGTGCCTCCAAGGAGAGATGTCAGAGATGAGGTGATCAGCTTTTACCCCCATGAGTTGGCAACCAATATGGCGGCTAGGGAGCAAGTTCTCGTCATCCCAGGTCTCATAGACGGATGTACGACGAGCAGACTCTTAGTCGACACGGGGGCCTGTAAGGATATTTTGTTCTACAAGACTTTCAAAGAGATGGGTCTTAATGACGAGCAGCTTGAGAGATATGACGGCAGGTTGGAGGGCTTCACCAACCATCGAGTCGATGCTAAAGGCCAGATAGAGCTCGACGTCGACCTAGGCCAGCACCCTTACAGGGTCGTATCAAAGGTACAATTTATTGTGATAGATGTGAACAGTGACTATGCTGCTATCCTTGGTATTCCTGGCCAGGTCGCACTTGGAATGGTGGCATCAATACCTCATCAGCGAGTCAAGTTCCCCACACCTGCTGGGGTAGGCTGCGTACAAGGCACAACTCGAGCCTACCTGGACCATGTTCTTCGGGAAAGAAAGAAGAGAGAGTTAGAAATTGAGACTGCAGATGGTTACTTGAAGCCGTCCGGTCACCAAAACTACTCGACTGTCAACAATCACCAATGTGGAGGAGTCGACCTATCGCTCAAATGACGAGGTCATGATTGAGTCGACACGTCACTCTGAAACCGCAGAGGTCGATCCAGATGTAGTTATGGTCGACCAAGTCCTCATAGGCAACCTATGCCTCCAGATCGACAATAACTCGGGGGCCACCACCAGCGAGGTTGCAAATAAGCCGGGATGATATGATAGCGTAAGAAGCTCCACACCTGGGAGCCGAGGAAAGACAAAGGGTCAGAGAAATCATCATTGAAACCCTGCAGTTCAGAGATGGTCCAGAGTTAGAGGCTGTGGATGAGCTAGAGTCAGTAATCACTAACCCTTCCTACCCCGACCAAAAAGTTCAAATTGGAAAGCAGCTATCTGTTGAGGAGCGAGCAGAAATCATTGAGCTACTCAAGGAGAGTAATGACGTCTTCGCATGGAGAGTAGAAGACATGAGGGGAATCAAGGAAGAGGTCGCCGTTCACCGACTTGAAGTCAACCCGACCATAAAGCCTAGACCCCAAAAATTGAGAAGTTTTGCTCGTGATAAGGAGGAAGCCATCAAAACTGAGGTACAAAAACTTTTAAGTGCAAGGATAATCAAGGAGGCCACTCACACAACGTGGTTGGCCAATGTGGTCATGGTGAAGAAATCAAATGGCAAATGGCGGATGTGTGTCGACTTCACCACTCTAAATCTCGCCAGCCCAAAGGACAGCTACCCTCTTCCAAGAATCGACAAACTAGTTAATTCTATTGCTGGTCACTCCACCCTCAGTTTCCTCGACGCTTACTCAGGGTACCACCAGATTAAGATGCATGAGGACGACATAGTAAAGACGACATTTCAGGCGGCTGGAGGAATCTACTGCTACAACATGATGCCGTTTGGATTGAAGAATGCAGGGGCGACTTATCAAAGAATGGTGAACAAAGTATTTGCCTCCCAAATTGGCCGAAATATGGAGGCTTACGTCGATGATATGGTCATTAAAACTAAGACTGGACGTCACGTATTCGACTTAAAAGAAACATTCGCCAATCTGCGAGCAAACGACATGAAACTCAACCCCAGCAAGTGTGTTTTTGGAGTAGCAGCTGGAAAGTTTCTTGGATTCATGGTGTCCCAGAGAGGTATAGAGGCCAACCCGGAAAAGATCAAGGCTCTAGTCGAGATGAAGGAGCCTACAAGTATAAAAGAGATGCAGAGACTCAATGGCAGGGTGGTAGCCCTAGGTCGCTTTATATCCAAGTCGGCTGAAAGGTCTCTCCCCTTCTTCAAATAATTGAGGGGGACGAAAAACTTTGAGTGGACGGCCGAATGTCATTCGTCGTTCCAACAACTCAAAGAATACCTTGCTACTCCTCCACTATTGAGCAGCCCGACCAATGGCGAGACCTTGTTTGTGTATCTGTCTGTGGGAGACAAGTCAGTTGCAGCGGTCTTGATTAGAGAAGAGGAAGGGCTTCAAAAGCCAGTATACTACATCAGCAAAGCCTTATCAGATGTGGAGAGCAGGTATTACAATGCTGAGAAGGTCTCCTATGCTCTAGTCGTAGCTTCAAGGAAGCTGCGAGCTTATTTCTTGGCTCACCCGATCGTAGTACTGACTAATGCACCCTTGAGAAAAATATTACACAAGCCAGAAAGTTCAGGTCGATTGCTCAATTGATCAATTGCCCTTACTGAATTTGACATTGAGTATAGACCTCGAAAGGCGCTGAAGGCTCAAGCCCTAGCAGATTTCTTGGTCGAGCTTACGTTCACCAAGGAAGACAGCGAACAGCGAGCTCCGAAAGAGAAAACTAAAGGGAAAGAGCCGGAGTCTCAGGTCGACATGGGGTGCTCAAGGGTTTACCCGACTCAGAGAAAACCTGATGATCGAACTCACCCTCCACCTCCATCTCCTCTTGGTCTTCTGCATCCTCCATTTCTTGGAGCACAATATCAAAGGTCCGAGGAGCTAATTCAGGGGCAGTCCAAGGCTCACAGGCTTCCTCTTGGTCCTCCTGGGCAATAAAGGCTAAATCATTCTCGGTATAAGGCACAAGCGAGTGGCCACCTCGAGCTGCCATATCATATTGAGGCTCTCGAGCCCAGCGAGCTAGCTGTTCAAGTGAGACTTCGGAATCAGGGTCGACCAAAGCTCGACGTGCCATATGGCGTTTACCCAAATCCAAAAAGTCCCTGGCCTTAGCAACGACAGCATTATAATAATCATCTCCACCCTTGAACTCGTCTACAGCCTTCTGGGAAGCGACCTGGAGGTCCTCTTGCCATTTCAACCTTGCAAGCCTGTGCTCCTCATTTAGCTCGACCAGGAAGGTATCTTTCTCCTTCAAAAGCTTGGTAACTGTCGCCAGCTCTGTTCTAGTCTTCTCAAGCTCCGATCGATCCGAATCTCTCTCTTTGGTCACCTCGACCACCTTGGCATCAGAGGCCTTCAGATCCTCCAAAGCTTTAGCCGCATCCTCCAAGGCCTTCTTCTTCACCATCTCCAGGGCCTCATACGAGTTGTCCAGATCGTTATACTTCTCCTTCATATCCGCAAGCTCCTGAGCCTTTTTGGAATAATCATGAAGGGCTTGCCTTTCTCTCTCAATGGAGGCCCTCCAAGAGCTTTTAACTTGCTCGACCATGGTGAGGTTCTGCATTTCAAAGAAACCGAAGAAGTGTTAGCTCGTAAGTCAAGATGATCGAGTAAAATAACAAACGACTAGAATGAAAAAGAAAGTGAAAAATTACCTCGCATTGAATCATCCCAGAACGAGAAGAGAATTCTTCAGGGGTAATCCCCTTATCAGCAAGATGAGCTAGGAGGTCGACATCGATGGCCCTCCTGACCACGACCTGGCCCAGGCTCATGTCAGGGTAACGGCGGCTCAAACTGTTGACCCCTACGAGTGGAGGAACATCACTCAACCTCCTCATCTGGTCCTCAAGAGACTCTTTGGTGGGAGGAGGAGAGACTGGTGGAGGCATTTGGCTTGAAGAAAGTGACTTCCCTTTCCCAGAGCGCAGCCTTTTCCTCGCATTCAGAGGTTGGTCATTGGCATCTATCTCCATGTCATCATCTTCAACAACCACAAAATTCAAGGGGCTGGCCCCTGCAATCTCAGCTCCAGAGGTCACAGCATCAACCTCCTGAATTGGGTCGGAGCCTAAGCTTCCTTTGGCCGACCTGGTGGACTCGTCACCTCCATCAGTAACATCCACAGACTGGGTACCACTTTGCAGAGGGTCATCTTCTTCAACCCCCTCCATTGGCACCATCCCAATGTTATCCTTTGACAGCAAGCTGGTCCTTACAGTAGCCTCCCTCTGCCTATGAGCTCGAGCATTAGCAGTTCCATGAGCTTTTTTAGCCTTCTTCTTATCAGAGACGCCAACGATATGACCCATATTAGCTTCCTGGTCGGGTGTTAGAACTGCAACAAAATCAAAATAGAAAAGTGTTAAATCGACATACGAGCAAAAGTTCTATATACGAGCAAAAAGTTCTACATACGAGCAAAAGTTCTATGTACGAGCAAATTATGAACGATTTGACCATCTTATGCGCAAGTTAATAAGCTACGAGCTAATCATGGACGAGCTAATTATTCTACACGCAGAGCTCTATGTACGGGCAAGCTATGTACGAACTACAGGTCCAGAATATGACTAACTCATCCAAGGCACATTGTTCATACATACAAGTCACTCAATGAAGGGCAAGTAAGGAAAAACTGAACAGGGATATCTTACCACCAGCGTGCTCCCCGTTGTCCCTGCAGTAGTTTTCTGTCTTCTTACAACGTTGACACGTATCTCCAAATCTACCCAGAGAATGAGTAATCCAGTCAGGATATACTTGGCCTCTCAGCACAGGAATAAGGGGCTCCACTACTCCGTCTCCAGACATCATTCCAGCTTGGATGAAATTATACTTGGTAGTGAGCAGACTCTCCCAGCTGATGGGCCTCTTGGCAACTAATCGACACAAAGTCTTGTACAAGTTAAGATGCCAGGATGGCTCCCAATAGTCCCTCTCATCCATGGTCTCTGTTTCATCGTTGGGCAACGGGAATTCCCATCCTAATCTACTCTCTACTACCACTACATGGGAGTTCCATCCACTATGCTTGCTAGGAAGGTTGGTAAAGAGTTTGGGAGACATGGGTTTAGAGGGGGTGCTGATGCTCAGGTCATCCCCACTGTACTTGATATAGAAAAATTCCTTGAACACCCTCATACAAGGCTCAAAGCCTAAAAATCTACACACCATCGCAAAGCATACCAGAACCCTGCAAGTGTTGGCTCCAAGCTGAAGGGGTAGGGCATTAGCACACTCTAAAAATTCGTTTATAAAGGGATCAAGAGGCAACCTGAGGCCAGCTACGAATTGACCATAGAAGAAGGCTACCCTAGTGGCGTCCTTGGTGAATGTCGACCTAAACAATCTCATAAACTCCTTCTGAGTGTAAATGGTCACCCTATAATCCTCCTTGCTTACCTCACAAAAATCCCAGATCAAGCTGTACCTAGAAGGCAAGTTCTTGTTTCCACGCAATGGCCCTTGGGGAACATAGCCTCTCTCATTCTTCCCAGGAACAACTGAGTCATCAAAGGCGTCCACAATTCTGGGACCTGAAGAAGTCGAGGTAGCATTTCCTTCTTGAGTTGTCATATCTGTACAAACAAAAGAGGAAGCAGGGGAGTCAGTCCTATGATCACATTCAGTCGACCTACCTAAGGGCGACCTAGACCCCCCTGGAAAACTTATTCTATTTCTAAGGAAGGAAGGTTTATGGACATCCCTAACATAAAACAAGGTGATATGGTCGAGTAGTTCATGGAACAGATGGAAAGTGACGATATTTGAATCATCGACTACTAGATTTTCAACGTCTCCTACAATGGGCAAACCTATTTCACTGAAATTCAACTCCCACCTAGTCAAGATAGAGGCGCATTCATCCAAGGACATCACTCTCCACTCACCGTGCACGTTCTTATACACCCTACGGTCAACAGTGCAGTACCCATACCAAGCGCCAGGTTCACTACGAAAGGTTCTAGCCATGGCGAAAATGAAAACAGAGCAGAATCATAAACCCTAGAGCAAATATACAAGGGAAATACCTTAATTGATTGCAGAGAGGGAGTTCGTCGCTGAAGTCGTGAACTTGGGTTAAATCCTGCCGCAATTCCGCAATTATCGCCGGAGAAGGAGAGTTTGAAGACGGTAAGAATTCAAATCTGAAGGGGATTCTGAGTATTTATATTTTCCTAAATTTGGAAGGGGAAAAGAAATTCAAAATTGATTTTCCAAAATTAAAATCCGAAGCGGTTTTCGGGAAGGACTACCAAGCGTCAGAGTAGCAATGATGGCTAGAAAACGGCGCTTGTTCCAATCTGACCGTTCATCGCCAACGTCCAGGATTGTGCCACGTCATGATGATTGACCTAACTCAAAAACTAGCAGCGACCTGCGAGTGAAGTAATTCTCATCAAAGATCTTCTTAACTTCCAAGTCGACAAAGTCAACTCAAAAGTTGGGGGCCACTGAACATACCAAAAGTATCGAGTTGGGCCAAGCAAGCAAAGTCCAATCCTCAAAGCAACTATTGCCCCAGCCTATCAAGGGGGCCGGGCCCAATCAATGCAAGGCCCACAGCCCGTCTCACATATCCCCGACTAAGCCCAACGTCCGACCCATCAGGTCCCGACCTAACTTAGTCCGACTTCCTATCCAGCCCCAATACGGGGTGTACGATCCATGTTTACTCTGCAGTCGGTCGAAGATCGACCATCCCACAAATGGCGACCTCGACCTAAACAACAAGTGACGACCTGACACTTGTCGGCGTATTTGGTTGAACAATTCTCTTAATCACATTCCTACAAATCAGGGGCCGTTATAGACACGTTCCCACGACTAATAACCGCCGCTACAATCACGGAGCACATGTCGCCTCCCCAAAAATACACCACCATTGCCTATAAATACTTCATCACTACCAAACGGTGAGAAACACTGCCATTTTGTTATCTGAATTCATTATTCAATACATTTTTGAGCTATATACACTGTTATCTTACTCTCACGCTCGAGCGTCTTCGCCGGAGACACATCCGGCTAGTCGTGGGTTCTGATTTCAGGTCAAGGAGCCAGGTGATTGGTCCTGCCACGTGGAGGATTACTGATAAGCACAATTCCTGCAGCATCATTAATACTTGTATTATTTTATTAATATTATTGTATATTTTGTTTAGGGATCTAAAATTCAGGCTACGGTCCCAAGTAGCTTGCCGCCCAAATTGAAGAATATGTTCGAAGAAGGGAGAGTTCTAAAGATCTCAAAATTTGGGGTTGAACAAAATATTCAACCTAACCAAAAAGCGAAACTTAATCACCAGTGGAAATTGACTTTTAGTCTGGCCACCAACGTATCCAATGCTGATACATCTATCCACATTTCGGATAATAGTTTCAAGTTCACACCTTTTGAATCTTTTGGGTCTTTAAATGTGGAATTTGTTGTGGGTGAGATTTGTACCTTGCATATCATTTTTTCTTTTACTCTTAACTGAATTATTTCTCTTAAATGAATTATGATGATATTTACTAACATGGATTTTTTATTTGCTAGATGTGATTGGTGAGGTCATTTTACCTCTAGGAGAGTTTGACTATGTGCAGAAAATCGATGCTAGAAAGTTGAATGTTCAGCTGATTGATAATGAGTATGTGATCTATATATATAATATACTTGATTATTTAAAGGATGAACAATAAATTCTGTGAACAATTATCATTATATTTATTATATAATTACGTTCTCTCATTTTGGAAGTGGAATGGAGTTGTCTTGCATCTTATGGGAGTCATATGAAGATGAACTAAAACAGTATATTGACAAACGACGCGAAGATGAGAAAGATCCAATTATATTAATTTTACAATTTGTAATGTTGTCAAAATTTCAAGGTAATATATTTACTTAATCTTTGTTTTAAATCATATAACTTCTACTATTAAGGCTTATTACATATTAGTGACATTTCAAATCCTTATACAGGAAAGACCCGTGTTGGTACCCTGAGCACGCTTCAAAAATGCATATCAATCCAGCCTTTCCCGAAGTTTCGAAGTTTCTTAGCAAGTAAATGAAGATTAAACTCTAACAAGAACCTATGAATTTGTTTTACTAATTCTGATTATTTGGTTGAATTTAATATATCATTATAATTTTATAGGCGTAGTGAAATTGGATTTTCATTCAATAACCGTTCTTTATCAACTATTATGAATGATAGTAGTTATATCAATAGTGATCAGTGGTTGAAAATCAGAGATGTCAAGTCAATTGGTGATTTGCTCACATTTACAGAGGTATATAATAAATTTTGCCTTTTTTTTCTTATTTAACCTCACATAATTGCTTTTAATATAAATAATTATTTTTATTATGTTGACGAATATACCATATTGGCAACCATATCTGATGTGGATTCACATGCTAAATGGTACTACGATGGTTGCATCAACGTAAAGTGTGCTAAAGGATTCGATAAGAACGCAAAAAATTGTCCAAAATACAGTACACCTTACGGCAACATAATTCCGAGGTAATTAATTAATAAAATTATGGATTCATTGAGCATTAGATTTTTCATCCTTATATAGGACCTTGCCAAGAGCCGTAACATTCATACGAGATCAAGGAAGCGTATCCGAAGAATACAATGAGCATTTTATTTTTATAAAATACATCATTTCATCCGTACTATTAATTGATTTTTTTTATCTTTACAGGTTCAAAATCAGAATATTGGTCACCGATCATGAATGATATCAGTGAAGCAGAGACTCACTTTATGTTGTTTGATGGGTGTGCATCTTTCTTGCTTGGGATGTCCGTTGCGGTAGCTCTTGCTGATGTTTCAGAGGTACTTAATTCATTTTTTCATTTTTATAGAAGCTGCTAATACTATTTCATATAATAAAAAATATTGTTCCTTGTAGGAGGACCAACTGCCTGAAGTTTTTCGAAATTTGTTTGGAAAGCAATGTTTGTTCAGAATTGAGGTAGACCAAAGAATTAAAGATACCCCCGAAGAGAAACGAAGTTTTACAGTGAAGCGAGTAACAGAGGATACTAACATCATGACGCATTTCTTATCACTCATAAACTCCGATGTAAGTATAAATCACATCACATTAACTATCTATATTATGTTATATATTTGACTTTTAATTGTTTTAAGTTGCAGGATGTGGCGTCCAAACCGAATCATGGAGATGAAAATATGTCCAGCTTGCACGGTAATAACGAGGTAAATTTCTAAGGATCATTTATTTATCTTCTACTACACTTTTTGTTATTTGAGTTTCGTTACGATGAAAATGTATCAATATTGACTGATGATATTTGTGCAATTGACTCTACATCTAAATTTTATATAATCTTCATTATTATTTAGATTGTACATGTTATTTAACCATTTTATTTAACTTTATTTTTATGTAGGATACGCCCTTGGAATCTATGGGGGACAGTTCTTCAACATCCATAACTCCAAGGAAGCGTATGTTGAACTACATAGAGGTTGATGAGGAGGTTCAGCTATCCGTTACTAAGGGAATTAAGCAAATCAAGCAGGGGAAATTAGACAAGTAGGCAAATAATGAGAGATTAGCATTTTATTTCAAACTTTTGATTCTATGTTTTACAATTGAGCAGGATTTATTGGTTTAATACCCTTTACAGTATTTGCTTTTTCTTACCCATTTGACATTATTGTGGGTAGATTGAGTGAAACTGTTTGACAAAATTTTATTTAGTAGACTTTGATTTCATTAATATTTTTCTATTTCTGCTTATTTTGAAATAAAAATGTGACCTTTATTAGTTTTCAAATATGTTCAAGTTTGATGTTCTGTTTTAGTACTTTGTGATTTATGCTTTGATGATCAAACTCGGCAGTTTTCCTTAGTCTACCCTGCTAGACACGTCGTGACACTGGTGCCGACTGCCGACACACGGGAGAGAGAGAGAATTACCTGAATCAGAACAAAACAAATCCGCTCAAATGTGTAAGAACTGAAATATTATCATATGCGTTATCCCTCTGATGAATGAGAGCGCACCTTAAAGCTGAAGGATTGCAACAATGACCTGGGCGATAATGGAACGATTTCGTTAGTGAGAATAGATAGCAACAAAAGATTAATTTTACGATGTATTAAAGTACTTTACTCCACTATTCAATTTATAATTTCTCCCATATTCCTTTAAGATTAAAACTCCCACCGAAATTACCCAATTTAATTTAAGAGTGGCTAATTAGGAGAATACAAGGCAATAGAAGAAGCTCTATGCTTGCTGAAGGCATTCAACAAGCATTTATTTTTAATCTAAAAACCCAAGCAACAAAATAAAAGGCTTAACAGACTCTTCTAAGTTCCAATAAGACACCAACAAAAATAATTTCTGCAACAGTTACTGTACTTCATCTCCAAACTGAGTAAAAAATACGAATATGTATAAAATAAAAAATTACCATTCAGAGTTTCTTATAAAAATATCATCCAGAGTTTCTTAAAATACGAATATGTATAAAATCACCAAAAAAATCAAATTCAAAATAAAAATCTTAAGCAAACCTAAATCTTAGTTTCCATAATTTAGACATTCGAAATCAAATCAAACCCATATCTGGACCGAACACAAAATCGAACACAAAACTAGATCTGAATGTCAATGTCTAGATATAAACCAAAACATACATAATCGATCAAAAAAGCACAGACCTGTGTATTCTTATAGAGAGACGCACACAATAAAAAGAAGAGAAAGAGAATGGCGAGAGACGAATACCTGGAATTTGAAGAAGACTTCAAATGATTTCAGTGATGGGTGGATGGCGGGGTGTTGATCCGAACCGACGGTGTCCATGGCATGAGAGATTTATAAGTTGTAACAAGAGAGAGAGAAATGGAAGGCGGTGTTACGAATATATGCGGTGACGAAGGACAGCAATGGTGGCGGAGGACGGCGATGGTGGTGGCGGTGGCGGTGGTGGACGGTTGTTGTGGCTCTGTTTGTTTTTTAGAGAGAGAGGCTCTGCCCTCTCTCTATAATATTGTCTTAGATTAAATGGAGTGTTAGCAAATATCCCATTCCACTATTTCATTTTTATGTTTTATATTTTTATTTTAATTTTTTGCAAAAGTTATATTTATACAATGTAAAATTTCGTCTTAAATTTTTTTAATAAATAAAATTTATAACTTATTTTTCTATATATTATACTCCCTCCGTTCCAGCTCAGTGGAGACCAAAAATTTGGGCATACCGATTAAGGAATAATGAAAGTGTTGTGAGTAGGATATATTAAATAGGAGAGATGATGAGTGGGAGGAATAGTGATTTGATTGGTGTTGTGAGTGTAAAAATGGAGTAGATGGAGTTGGAGAGAGACTGAGTGGGGGGAATAGTGAAGATTCCTTTCCATTTTGGGTAGTCTCCACTGAGCTGGGACAAATCAAAAAGGAAATAAGTCTCCACTGAGCTGGAACGGAGGGAGTATATGATTTGTTATTTTATTTTTATTTATTTTTAGACTGTTGTTAAATTATTAACATTATCTAAATATATGTTCATTAATATTTGAGTTTTTTTAGATTATACAAATGTATAGATCATCTATGAAAAGAAAAACGCATCTTACTGATGTGGACAACGATTCCATTAATTTATCGCAACGATCTTCTCAACGATTACCATTGGCGGATATTTCTAATGGTAATTTTATTATTTACTTTATTATTATTTTAGCATATCCATTAATATCATGTGTATAAAATTAAATTATAAGAATGCATGATTTTATATTTATTTTTTTACTATCATTTTAAATGAATTTATTTTTATTTTTAGTGGACTTATCATCGGGTAGTCATTTGATTTCACCGAGTAATCATCAAAGTTGTATTACGGCTCAAGGTAATAAGTTATTGAATTTTGTCAATTTTGAAGTATTTTCATTATAAAGACAAATTCTAAAAAAAATTTGTTTATATATATATATATATATATATATATATATATATATATATATATATATATATATATATATATATATATATATATATATATATAATGTGATTTTTTTATATAAATTTGTTAATTAATTTATATCTAAGATAATAATACTTGATATACAGGTATTGGTGTGAATCATACAAATGAAAATCTTACTCCTAATTCAAGTCACGACCGTGGATCTATATGTATGATTTTCTTTGTTAATTTACAATATTTTTCCTATTTTATTTTTATTTTTAATTTCTTAATAATCTTTCATTAAAGAATAATTATTTTTCTTATTCAGCTAAATTTACGAGCATAGCATCAAGTGTACATAACACTTTCCACGGCACGCTCCTTGAGCCAAAAAAATTGGACGACCGAGAAAAACTATTTCTTCTTCTTTGGATTCTATTACGACAAATTTGTTAAAAGACGGTGAGAAAAGAAAAATCGGGAGACCAAGAAAGGTAGATGCTTCTACTTTGGAATCTGCAAAGATAAATTTGGATGTTGATGTATTCAGTTCTGCAATTGAAGTTGAATTAATGAAAAACAGTCCTATATCTGGTAAGTTATATGTTTGATTTATTAGTCAACTATATATTTTAAAGAGCTAAAATAAATATATTAATCGTTCTCAACATTATTTTGACATTATAGGAACAGATAATGTAACAGTAGCAAATAATACAACATTATTATCTCCTACTGTGAATTTAGGTAATGATTTTTTTTAATTGTTCAGCATTCTATATTTTTAAATAAAACTATTTATTATTACAAATTATTATTCAATAGTTTATGATAAAATATTTCATTAATACTAAGTCATATATTCCATTTGTATACAGAATTCGCATTAATAAATAATTCTCGCATGCATGCGACAACAAGTGAGTCGTTAATAAATCAGAAGGAAAAATCCAAGAAAGCGCGCATCGGTAGAAAGCAAAAAGATTCGGACGAACAATATAATACATGTGTTTATTATTATTAATTTTCTCAAGTATATATTATATTATTATTTTCTCTGTATAGCCAATGAATTACTAACATAATTTAAATATTTATCAATATATTGTAGTTTATGGGGATATAGGCGATCCGGAGTACGAATGTGCGAAATGTGGTGCGATATTCTGGTATGATGAAAGGTTAAAAAGTATGCAAGCATCAACACAGCCTAAATTTTAATTATGCTGCATGAATGGAAAAGTTCAGATTGACCCATTAGTACAGCCACCTAAGTTATTGAGTGATCTCTTAGAGAACAAGCATGAAAAGAGTAAAAATTATAAAGACAATATTCGAGCGTACAATTCTATGTTCGCATTCACTTCAATGACCGGTGCAGTTGACCATGGCATAAACAATGGTCGTGGTCCTTATTCGTTTAAATTGAAAGGAAAGAATGATCATATGATAGGTTCTTTATTGCCTAATGACGGCCATCCCCCCCTCGTTTTTCTCAGCTTTATATCTATGACACGGATAATGAAGTTAAAAATAGAATTAATGCTTTCAGGTACGTTTTTATTTAATTATTCGAGAATTATAATGTATATTACATACTCCCTCCGTCCCAATAAAAGCTTCACTAATTATCCAAAAGGGCGTCCCGTTAGAAGCTTCACCTTTCCTTTTTTGGCAAAAAATCTTTACTATTTCCTCCTCTCATTCTCTCTCCTAATTCACTATTACACTCACAACACTTTTCAAATTTACTATTTACTCCACTAATTTTCTCTCCTATTTTCAAATTACACTCACAACATTTTTTCTTCCCACCCATTTCCATAATATGCGTGTCGGGCCAAAAGGATGAAACAATTGTTGGGACGGAGGGAGTATATTGTATGACTATCTTCTATTTATATGTCTGATTCTTTCACACAAGCAGGAAAAATAAAGATAAGCCTTCTCCATTCAATGAGTCAATTGTTGCTGATTTGAAAAATATGATAGATGTGCATAACCCTTATGCACAGACGTACAGAATGGCCAGAGCACATATTGGAATGAAGAAAGATATTAAATTGAGGCTTATAGGAAAGTGGGGTAGAGATGGAAAACCGTTTAATATGTCGACAGCCTCAGAGGTCGCTGCTATAATTGAAGGTGATATTGATGATTCGGGTGATGTCAAGGACATTGTTATTGAAAAGCAGAATGGGGATCTGAAACATATTCATGAATTTGATAAATCTTACCTTCCTCTACATTATCCTCTGTTATTTGTATACGGTGAAGATGGATATTTCACAGTCATTCCGAGAAATAAACCTCCCGGGGCAAAGAGATCAAGTTTGTCAATAAAAGAGTTTTTATCTTTTCGACTTCAGAAGAGGATAAGAGAAGGATCACAGCTTATGAGAAGCGGTCGGTTGCTGCAACAATTTATGGTTGATGCATATGTTATGATGGATACACAGAGGCTTCAATGGATACGTTATAATCAGCCTACTCTTCGGATGGAAACTTATAAAAATTTGTCGGATGTACCGGTAAGGGGAGATACCGGCGAAGCATCTGGGAGACGAGTTATATTGCCATCCTCTTATACCGGCGGGCAGCGGTGGATGACTCAAAATTACCAGGATTCTCTCGCTATATGTAAATGGACTGGGTATCCGTCACTTTTCATAACATTTACGTGTAATCCTAAATGGCCGGAGATTACGAGATTCTGTAAAAAATATGGCATTAGGCCTGAGGATAGGCCTGATGTATTAAACAGGGTATTTAGAATGAAGCTTAATCAGATGATTGCAGATTTCAAGGAAGGCAAAGTATTTGGCACCCCAAAAGCAAGTAAGTAAATCTTTAAATAATATTTGTTTTCCTCTTATTGTTTTGTCATTTATATTTTTTATATTAGATGTTCCTCTTATTTTGTTAATTGATTCATGCAGTTATATACACGGTGGAGTTTCAGAAGAGGGGCCTTCCACATGCTCATATTCTTCTCTTTCTTAACCGCCAGGATCAGAGTCATAATCCTGAAGATATTGACAAGTGGATTATTGCTGAGATTCCTGACAAGGAGAAATATCCTAGATTATACGAGGTAGTTGCTGAATATATGTTGCATGGACCATGTGGTGCTGCTAATCCTAAATCTCCGTGTATGGATCACAACAGGTGCTCAAAGAAATTTCCTAAATCATTCAATGATCGCACTCGTGTAGACGAGAATGGGTATCATGTATATAGGCAAAGAGACACGGGTTTCATAATTGATAAGGGTGGAGTTACTCTCGACAATTGTTCAGTTGTCCCATTCAATCCATATCTTTTGCTAAAGTACGAAGCTCACATAAATGTCGAGTACTGCAATCATAGCAAGGCAATCAAGTATTTGTTCAAGTATATAAACAAGGGAACCGACAGGATATGCCTTGCAATCGAAAATGATGAGGTGAAAAGGCAAATTGATTGTCAATATATCTCTGCGTGTGAAGCTATGTGGAGGATTTTTGGATTCGACATACATTATCGGACCCCTCCTGTTGAGCGCTTGGCTTTTCACTTGGAGGGTGACCATAGTATCCCCTTCAAGGACGGAGACTTTCTTCCTGATGTTTTGGATAAAGCGACAGTTAAAGAATCTCAATTTATGAAGTGGATGGAGTATAACAATATTCATTCAGAGGCTCGGAAATATAAATACTGTGAATTTCCTCATCATTTCGTATGGGATAAAACTAAACGTGAATGGCATCCGAGGGAAGATAAACGTTTTGCAGTGGGGCGTATTTATCATGTTCCAATGAATTGCGGAGAATTGTATTACCTCAGGATAATGTTGAATCATGTAGCAGGTCCCATGGAATTCAAGGATTTGAGAACTGTAAATCACGTTGTTCATCCCGATTTCAAATATGCATGTTACGCTCTGAAATTATTAGATGATGATAAGGAATATGTTGATGGAATTATAGAAGCGAGTCATTGGAGGTTGCCCAATAGTCTGAGAAGACTATTTTCTATGTTGCTTCTATCTAATAGTATGTCGAATCCGGGAGAGGTATGGGAGAAGACTTGGCACTTATTATCTGATGATATAGAGTACAAGTATCGGAGGATGCACGATAATCCAGGTATTCCGTCCCATGTTTACATATTTGCTTTACAATAAATATCAATTATGATTTTATTTCTACTTTACAGTTATACAATATGATTCTATATATTTATCTATATTAATATATTTATTTTGTTTTTTATAATTTCAGGTTTGAAATTAATTAATGAACAGGTTCAGAATCTTGCTTTGGCGGAAATTGAGAAGTTACTGATCGAGAATTGCAGCTGTCTCCATAAATTTAAAGACATGCCTAAACCGGTGGGCAATGTCATTGGTGATGCGATAAATAAGCTCATTCTAGATGAGACATCTTATGACATTGATGAGATGCAAGCTGAGCACTTCAAATTACATCCTCGGATTAGCAATGTGAGCAAAGAGTGTTTATGATAAGATTATGTCGGCTGTTGATCGAGGAAACGGTGGTGTGTTTTTCCTCTATGGTTATGGTGGTACGGGAAAGACCTTCTTATGGAAAACACTGTGTTCTGCATTAAGGAGCAGGAGAGATATTATTCTTCATGTTGCTTCCAATGGCATAGCTTCATTGCTCCTTCCGAAAGGTAGGACCGCGCATTCTAGGTTCGGTATCCCGATACATGTAAACGAGAGCTCAACTTGCAGTAAACTAAAGTCGGGTACGGATGAGGAAGCACTTCTACAGAAAACCAAACAAATTATATGGGACGAAGCTCCAATGGCTCATAAACATTGTTTTGAGGCTCTCGATCGTAGCCTTCGAGATATTATTCGTACACCCAAGGGGAGATATTCCAATAAACAATTTGGTGGTTTAGTTATTGTATTCGGTGGTGACTTCAGACAGATTTTACCTGTTGTTCCTAAAGGGAGTAGGCATGATATTGTGCATGCTGCACTCTGTTCATCTAAAATATGGAATGACTGTGAGGTTCTCAGATTGACGCATAATATGAGATTGCAGGTAATTCTTAAATAGCCTTTATTCATCTACTTAAATATTTTTATTTCAATTTAAGTAATTTGTATATATTTAACTTAATGTAGGGTGATTTTACGTCTCATAATTCCGAAGAGATAAGAGATTTCGCTCAGTGGCTCTTGAGAGTCAGAGATGGGATTGCCGGTGGAGATAATGACGGGGAAATTGACATTAACTTTCCTGATGATATATTGATTCGAGAGGCTTCAGATCCTATTGCAAAAATAGTCGAATCTATATATCCTGACTTATTGCAAAATAAGGATGTCGAAGGATTCTTCCAAACTAGAGCTGTGCTTGCTCCAACAAATGAGATTTTCGATAACATAAATGATTATGTCATGTCACTCTTTCCGGGAGACGAAGTTGAATATATGAGTTCTGATGCCATTTGTAAGGATGAGGACGATGAAAATGGTGCTGAAGATATATTATCACCTGAATTTCTAAACACTATCAAGTGTTCTGGATTGGCAAATCACATTATTAAGCTGAAGGTTGGGTGCATAGTAATGCTTTTGAGAAATCTTGATCAAGCTGCTGAATTGTGTAACGGCACCAGAATGATTGTCACTCAATTAGGTAAATACAGTAATTTTTTATTTTTTATATACATATAATTTAATACTTAATTTTGTTACATATATGTAGGTAAGCACGTAGTCGAAGCCAAGATGCTTTCGGGAAAGAATGGTGGCATGAAGGTGCTTATTCCTAGAATGATAATGTCTCCGTCAGATGTGACAAAATTTCCGATAAGATTCCAAAGAAGGCAATTTTCACTTGCAATTTCTTTCGCTATGACAATCAACAAGAGTCAGGGACAATCTCTTTCCCATGTAGGACTATATCTTTCACAACCTATTTTCAGTCACTGACAACTTTATGTAGCATTTTTCAGAGTAACCAGCAAGAGAGGACTTAAAGTTTTTATTTGTGATTCAGATGCTCAAACATATGACAAGACGCTGAATGTAGTCTACAAGGAAGTTTTCGACAGACTCTGAGAATTTATGTCGCACAATTTGTGGTTAAACAAAAGTATTGCAATTTCTTATGATTTTCTTTGTTTTTATTTTATTTTTCTTTAAATATAAAGGAGATGGAAGAGATTATGTTGACACTTAGGCACACACTATTAAACTCACGCTATTGTAAGTTGTAACCATATCTCTTCATCTTCCAAAGTTGTAACACTAAAATTTTAATAATGTTTTTTGGTTAGGCAGGGACCTAACCTCCCGTGCTTTTGTGCCGGCGAGATAGTTGTCTCAAGAACTTTCCACGTTACATCATGTGTCAACATCTTTTTTCTGTATTAATTATACTCCTAATATCCGCTACATTGATTATCAATTTCGATTTATATTGTTACTTAAAAATCAATTAAAACACATAAATAATTATTTACTTAAACAAAAAAAAAATTTCACCGTCAGGTACCGACGGATTACTGACTAGTTATTTGTAATAACAAATAAATTATATGTTTGAACAAACATGTCTGTGTAACTCATTAAGTTTTTTTAAATGGTTATTGATTATGTATAACAATGATATTTGTATATTTTTTTTTTTTCATTTTTTATGAAATGTATAATGTCTTTTAAAATGAAAATAGTTATTAATTGTATTTAGGAATTTGTAATATTATTAAATTAATGTGATGATATATTTTTGTTGAAATTTTTGTTTTTATATTTTCTTAAATTATTATAAAAACTTTTTCTTTTTCTTTATTAATTTCTTCAAACTGAGTGGTTATCTTAGCTAATAGTTATAATGTAGATTTTTTTTTATTAATTTCTTTATAAAAATATTTTTTATATTGTTTATTAAAATAAAAACTATAAGATAATATTTTTAAAAAAGAAAACTATTTTATAATATTGGTTAGAAAATATAAAGTATGACCATTTAAGATTATACCAAAAAAAATATAGATTTTAAGACACGAATTAATGAAAAAATAATAGAGTTGTTGATAATATTAATTACTCAAATATAAGATAATTATTTCTAATTAATGATAGTCATGCAAATAAAATGAGATTCCTATAGAAACTATTTTGATTTAGTTCATGCTATTTATTATAGTTTTTTGATCTTCCGTTCAGCGTACGAATTTTATACTAGTTATATATAAAGATTCAAGAGAAATAAAATAGAGAATAATTAATCATATTTGTTGTTTGAATATAAGTACTATATAATGTTTGTTACTAGTATTCTCTTACCCGTGCCACTGGCACGGGAACAGTATGCGGCTCATGAACAGTATGCATGATAGTTAATTGAAGAAAATTAAAAGATGAAAACAATTAAAATCACCTCAATATCTCAAAATTCATTAAAATAGAGTAGCAAACAATCACAAACTACAAATGGATATTGCATTCTTAACTCGTGCATCAACTCGATAGTAAATGAAAATTCAAATGTCAGAGATTGAAGTATCAAACTTATAATGTGGAAGAATATAAGAGTGCACCATGTCATTGAAAACGGTATGCACAACCACCCAAATTCAAAATTTAAGTAGAAAATATCCTCTTAAAAAAAACTTAAGTAATCATCAGTGATTGGTTGGTACGCCAGATTACATCATTGTACACCTGAATAGACAAACCCCCCATCACATTCACTGACATACAATATTTGCAATTACAATAATCTCTCAATGTCAGAAAAATGAATGTAACCCCCAACTTTGCTCTCCATTATAGATATTAATTAGACCAATACCCCCAACTTTGCTCTCAATTATAGATATTAATTAGACAAATTTACTTACTTAATTGATTTAAACTGAGTTGATTTCTTGTAATGGATAAAGGAGTCAATAGCCCATCAATTACTCTTCTCGGTGGTGGATGGTTGTTCTAAGTAGTTTGTCTTTCAAAGAAGAGACACCATGACTAAGAATGCTTCTCTTGATGATCCAAAGAACTATCATGGAACAAAAATAGAGAACAATTTTAAGGTTGAAGGCCAAAGTGGATTTAATCTTACTCCCTCCGTCCCAAAATAAATGTTTAAAAATATTCAAATTTATTTCGTCCTACTATTTTTTTTTGTGATGTCGTCATTCCGTCAGTTTGACCATCCATTTAACCGTTAAAATTTTATAAAACAGGCTGAGGTGAAAATATTAAGGGTTAAAGTGTACAAAATATAACTTCAGGAGGTCCATTGAGTTATTATCTCATTTTTATCTTATTTTTTCTCTCTAAAAAAAAACACACCCACACACTCTCTCTCTACCTTCTTCTTCTTCCCCCAACTGCCGCCATCCTCCAACCGCCGTCCGCCTCCCACCGGTGTTTTCACGCCGATTACCTCCCTATCTGTTCCACCGACCTCTAACGGAATTGAAAATGGTCATGATATGGAGTTTAATAGATATTCAACTCCAATCTTCATTGACACTTCACAAAACCCTCCCAATTTTCCACAGAAGAAGCATTCAAATGCTTGAATTTCGTTCAAGGAGGCGTCGGAGGCTCAAACGGAGTACACTATCAGTCTGCAATCAGTTAAGTTCATCATCATCCTCACCGTTTGTGACATTAATCTGTCCGTCGATTGTGTTCCTAGGAATTGAATTGCTAAGTGATGTCGATGCAATTGTGACGGAACTCGAGTATAATAGATAATATTGGAATATAATTAGAGACAAAAGCTGAAGAGAAATATCATTCGGGTGATGTTATGAAAAGTTGAAGACAGACAAAGCCGGCTTCACCTATGTCACAAAACACACACACACACACACACACTACCCTTACAGTTCTCAATTCAGTCTCATCTCAGTTTTTAAACTAATTTATTTTATTCTAAGCGTTTCAATTATGCACACATATCCAGATACCCATTTGGGTTTCTTTGATGAATTAAGTGGATTTAATTTGGGAGGAAATGTTTTAATGAATTGGGAAAATTGAAGTTAATAATTTTGATTGATTTTTTATTTTGAGGGAGGTGAAAGATGGGTTGCTTTCCTTGTTTTGATTCAAGGTAGGAGGAAAAACTTAATCCCCAGAAAGATAGAGATGATCGACGTGATGACGTGATGTTCATCCTTCCGTTCTTTCCAATATTTCCAGATTGTCTTCTGGTAAGTCTTTTTGTGTGTGTGAGTCTCTTTGATCTGATTTGGGTTTTGCTGCATTATTTTGATTGATTATTACTCTCAGATTTGATTTTTTTGTATTTTCATATGTATTTAGTGTGGACTGTGTGGGGGTGGTGTAAGGGAGGTTACGTAACTGCCTTGAGAGTGGAAAAAGCAAGTTACTGTCATTTAATCTCGGCCCTTAGATCAATTTGTCAACTTTCAATCTTAGCCTCTCTTTATGGGGGGATAAGAGGCGGTTAAACCCTCCCTCTATTGTATTATAGATGTTTGTCCATTTTATTTATAGATATTTATAGGTAAGGTACCGCTTTAGTAATGTTGAGATGAAGGTCTGCCTCTATAATCTAATAATAAGAATCCAGATTCTTGTATAAATAAATCTAAGCCAGTAATTCTAAATGAAGGCATAATCTTGGTCACTGCAACAAATGTACTTACATCGGTCTCAAATTCTTTTAAAAACCTAAAAATTAAGGGGTAAATCTAAAAATCATGGGCCGGTTTCTAAATAATCCAAATTTTTAGTCTTTTGGAAATTGACCACCAAATCCTATAATCTTTGGTGTAGACACGTGTCCCTAACGAATTATAGGATATTACATTTGTATCACTCATTTAATGATCTGGCATGCGTGAACGAATTCATCCCTGTTCCCTTGTGCTTTCCCTCTCCTATTTCTCTATCTTTCTTTTTTGTCCTCTCAAAATTTTTAAATGAGATATCTTAAAGTTCATAAGTAAAAAATATAATCTATAACCACCTTTGTGTTCTTATTGTTAAAACAATCAAACTAGTAGTATCAAAATATAATTTTTAGAACTTTAAGAAGCTCACAATTGTTGCAATTGATATTTATTTTTGAGAAGTTTATAATTGTTTTTTACTGTTGTTTCAAAAGAAGTTCATAATAGTTTTAGTTAAATTTATAATTTCTACATGAAAATGGCTATCATTTATATTAATTTACAATTGTTTTTATTTAATTTTACATTTATTTTTAGTCTTTTATAACCTATATTTTTGCATGTTACGAGATTATTTGACATCTTTGTTATGTACACAATTGTTTTTAGTCTTTTATGGCCTTTATTTTTGTAATTTTATGAAATTATTTGATATATTTGTTAATTTACATTTGTTTTTTGTTAAGTTAACAATTGTTTTTATTTAAGGTAATAATTGTTTTTAGTCTTTTATGCCTCTATTTTTGCTATTTTATTATACTCTTTGACATATTTATTAAGTTAACAATTATTTTTAGTTAAATTATTTAGTCTTTTATAACTTTTATTTTTGCTATGTTATCATCATTTTAACTTTTTGGATAAATACAAGTCGGACTAACATATACTCCTATGTTAATCCAGCCTAAATCTTCCCAAATATCAAAAGGTTCGATGTCGTACTTATCATCAATAAAAACAAACTAATTAGAATCAATCCCACTTTGTAGCTTTTTCTTTATCCCCAATTACAGGGAATGTGAGGTCTAGGTGTGAATACCCCACGGGAAGTTTGGCATGCATTTAGAGCTTGGACGGGAATACTCATAGCGTAATAACTTTTTGCCATTGAAAGAGAGCCTCTACTCCATTTGATTTAAGGTTCAATCTTTGAAAAACGCATGTAATGCATGTTCGGATGTCAAGCCACGAGAGGGGAAGATGATAATGAGAGCACCCTTCACCCAACCAAAGTTGGTCTTTCGTCATTAAAAGTGAACGGAATAAAAATGACGGGTCAGGTCCAACGAATGAAACCCACTATTTCAGTCACCAATCTGCTCTATTATTGAATGGGCTGGCCCAATTGCCACACTGCCTGTAACGACCCCCAAAATCCAAACATAATAATAATATTTAATTTAATAATAGAATAACCTCCAACGGCTACTAAAATCATAATTCAAAAATACTAACCACAATTTGAAATAAACTTAAATACTGAAAATGGTAACAATCTCTACGGCTAGTACAAATCACTAGCTCAAAAGTACTTAATGTTCTAAAATAATTCTATGACCTCCAAAAGCCGCTAATCCATCAAACACGCAGCCAATCCACTACAATCATTTATTACCTGGGAGGGGAAAGAATAGGAAAGGGTGAGCGAACAAAGCTCAGTAAGTTCATACGGGGTCTCTTCGGTTTCTATGAAGAGACGACCGGAACGAACGGAGTTTAACAATATAACAATGTTAGGATAACATGTACAATAGATAGTTTAGGTACTGAGAATGTCAATGAAAGATATTTATTTCAAATAACAAGTAGTGTCACTTTTTCAATTAACAAATAGAGATTTTATACACATTTGTCCGTCAATTCCAAGTACTTGTGCACCATTCATTAGGTGACTCCGATACGCCTTTTCAGGCAATGTTGAATAAGGTTCTCTTACGCTATTATCAAAGCGCCCCCTTATTCTGATGCATCATGATAATCACATCTATAGAATTTAGGTCACTTCCTTCTATAGTGAGGTCATTACAATCTGTTTAGACCAATTTATTTAACTTTGAGGTCATTTCAATCTATTTAGGCCTTAGGTCATTTCAATGTAACAATCCCAAACATATAAAGTCCTTTAACTCTTGGACAAATTTATCACTATATACACATAGTGTTCATGGTATGAGAACACATAAGTCAATTTCAATTTACATAGATATACATTGAACAAAACGCATCAATGGTAAAATATTCCAAGAACGTTCATAACGAGGGAATACAAATCACTACCGACCACTTGGTAGCATATACTTTATGAAACTTTTAGAATCCTAACACAAAGGATATGAAACAATCGAATGCTAAGGAGTGTAATACCTTACCTTAAACGCTTGCGTTTTCTTGCACTGATTTTCGGCACAAATCTACAATCATGCAATTAACATTCCTTAGGGTAAAAGTAATTTACATTCACTTAACCTCAAACTATTTTCTTTAACCTTGTTAACCTACGAGTTATCTCTTTAACTCCCTTAACTTTCATACTTTTAGATTTCCCAAATCACCCTAGGATTCCCAAGCATTCAATCTTTACTTATTCTCTTATATTTAATTTACCCACATTAATCTTAACTTTCTCAACACACACTCTACACACAAACACACACACACACCCCAAACATAAACTTACCCACACGGCACACATACATATTCTGGCTGCCGCCTTCATCCACCCACACGCACCCTACATCAATGCACACGTACATATTCACCCTCTGTACATTCGATAACAACACACATACAACTTCAGCAACACGCACACATCAGCAACAGACATCAAAAAAAAAATCTGCACACACGCATCAGCAACACGACACAACACACACGCATCACTCTCTGCACATCCACTACCCACAGACGCACACAACACACCCACGACACACACAGCTGCAGCCACTCACATGGCCGCACACACAGACCACACTCACAGCAACCCACATGCATGCACACACACACACACGAAACCTAATCAATCATTCATCTTTTCTAGCATGAAACCCTAGTTTTCCTTAGGTTTCATTTAATCCTTCATTAATATTATTCTTAGATTAACAAAAGAATTATTAATTTTCCCAAAACCATAAAAACCTTAATCCTTTCATCAATATATATGTATATAACCCTAATATTTCATAGCAAGAGTTCTAGGGTTTTAAGAATAATTTCAAAAAGGTTTAGTCATTACCTTTGATGTTGAATTCGCAAGCCAAGATAAAGAAGGTTCTTCTTCTTCTTCTTCTTCTTCTTCTTCTTCCTAGGCTTAGCTCTCTCTCTCCTTGCGGTTCTCCCTCTTCACACAAAACCCTCTTCTGCCGTTAACTCCTTCGACCGCCCCTCTCTCTATTTTTCTTGCTAGGGTTTGTAAAATTTTAATTATGCCTAGGTTTATGAAGAATAATATAGTATATTGGTAGGGATTTTAAATTCCTAATTGAATTGGGTTTCCTAAGCCCCAATGAATTTCTCTAAGCCCAAATGATTAAGAGAGCCCACACAATTTAACTAGTATTAGGAAACCAAAATAAAACAAATTCCAGTTTTTAAATAAGAAGTATTTATTTATTTAAAGATAGTAATTTAATTTAGAAATGAAATAAAATATATAAAAAAAAAACGGGTCATGACACTGCCAACGACCCAGCATCGATCAGTCGACATAGCTCATTGTCCAACCCTACGTGGTCCCGACGTAGCTTTGTCCGACATACGATCATATACTTGTGCAATTCATATTAAGTCAAGTCACAAAGTCAGGTCGCCCTTGACTATTCAGTCGACCTCGACCTACCAACACGTGCGCCAATCCACGTCGTTATTTGTAACAGTCTCCTACTTTCTCGGAGTCAGTTACCCCAAGATTATCTCTGTGATCCGAGGGATTCAACGTGATCCTACATCAACGCAATAAATACCCTACATCATCCAACATGAACGGGTAATGTCTTATTTGTTATTTGAGTAATTACGTTATTCAATTAAGTTTATAAGCCTAATACACATTATCTCATCATCACACCGGATGGTCTTAGCCGGAGGCCAACCCGACTAGTCGTGTGTTCGTGGTTTCAGGTCTATTAGCTGGAGATCAACCTAATTGCTGGACTGAGGCTGATCTGGATTGTTTCCTGCATCATCAATTTTGTTCCATTGCCGGGAACGATAGACGTTAGACCTTGAAACTCTATTCAAATCACAAGCATGGTTTCCGATTGACATACCGCAACTTCCTCCAGTGATCAAACGCTTGGGAATACAGTATGAAACATTGGGGAAGGCACTGGAAATAGGACTGCAAATCTTCCTCCTCTCCCTACAAACAATCCCCCTAGGAGGGCCGCTCGTTCCAATAGTGTGGCTGACGGTGAAGGTCTGCAAGATGGTCGAAGGAAGAAAAGGCATATGCCTGATCAAGGGGCACACCAACAAGTAAAGAGGATCCAAAAGTGTCGAACAGTTGCAGGCGACCACTACCAGAAAAAGGTCATTTAGCGACGGAAATTTCCGCCGCTAAAATTATATTTCCGTCGCTAAAATAAATCACCGACGGAAAAATTCCGTCGGTGGTCCGCCGCTACGGCTCGTCGCAGTGCTCAGACGGGTCAATTTCCGCCGCTATTTTTTTCTTTTACCGACGGAATTTAATTCCGCCGGTGAATTAATGGTTTCACTGACGGAAAATTCATTGCTATATTAATTTAATTTAATTAAATTTTCATTTCAAATGCGGAAATTTCCGTCGCCGTAATAAAAATTAATTTAATTAAATTAATTTCGGCGGAAATTTCCGTCGCCGTAATAAAATTTAAATTAAAATTAAATTATTTCAATGCGGAAATTACCGTCGCTGAAATTATTTAATTTTAATTTAAATTTTATTACAAATGACGGAAATTTCCGCCACTGAAATCAAAAATTAAATAAAAATTAAATGATTATAGCGGCGGAAATTCCGTCGCTGAAATTAATTTATTTAATTAATTTTTATTTCAAAGATTAATTTCAGCCGACGGAAAATTCCGTCGCCGATTCTCGAAATAAATTTTAAAAAATAATTTAAAATATCAATAAACCAAAATTTTTGTACCCGATATAACATTTCAATTTATAAAACTAAAACTATAAAAACTAAAATTCAAATATCAGCGTACCAAATAAAAACTAAATACCACCGTACCAATTCGAGAGGGGGAGAGGGGGAGAGGGGGAGAGGGGGAGAGGGGGAGGGGGAGGGGGAGAGGGGGAGAGGGGTGGAGCTGGGAGAGGCGGAGGGGCTCCCGCGGTACCAAATGTCTCAAATGTTTACAAACAAGTATAATTTAATACAAAAATGTCTAAAAATCCGCAATCAACCCGGGGGACGCCGGAAATTACCCTGGGAGTCCCGGCCGAGATGAGCCATCAACGGCCGCCAATTGTCTTTGAAGTCTCTGCATGTTGTCTTTGAATCTCTGCATGACGTCGATCGTTCTCCTCCCCGCAGACTGCGTCTCGAACCGCCAAAGCATCCGCAAGCTTTGCCCGCTCGCGTTTCTCCTCCTCCAACGCAGCCTCCAGAGTGTCGACCCTCGGATCATGAAACGCTGGCCGGGCTACATTTCGCCGACGGCCGGCCGACGCCGACGGCATTGCCGCCCGTAATCCCCATCCCTAACACTCGGGCTCCTCTCCTTGGATGTCCCCGAGAGGTGACCTCGTGCCAAACATCGTGCACGAAGGGGACGGGCTCGCCGGGAGGCGTTCCTTCGGGAACAACGGCGGCTTGATATGCATCTGAAAAATAAAACAAACAATTATAATCATATACACAATGTAAGGTACATAAATAAATTTACATATTCAAAATCAAGTCATTTAATGATAGTTTACTTACAAAGGCATTAGCAGATCGATCGTCAACCCATTGCGGAGGTTGATCGGCGCCGTAGAATTCCGAATATGGGTGCTAGCGTAAACATCCACAAAACCGATATTCGGACCATACTCCCTTTCCTATAAATAAAATAAGCGAGATTATTACTTTGAAATTGTATATATAAATGCAACATTTAAACCGATTTAAAAGCATGCTTACACTACATTTACACTAAAACTATGGATTTCATAGCATCAACATTGGCTCCCACTAACATACGTACATAAACCTATTTAAAAGCATCCATACACTACTACATTTAAATTAACATACATACCATGCGGTCGTGATGCTCTGGCGACCGTGAGCGTCCCCGCATGCAACGCCGCCGACCCCGAGGAGCCTCGCTTCTATTGGCCTTGGCCTGTTCGGGATATAGCCTTCGCCGCAGCGACCCCCAATATTCGCAAAATTGACCAAACACCTCATCGGTCATAAAAGTAGGACACAAGGGCTGTTCTCCCGCCGCGAGCCGAGTAGTATAATAATTTTTCTTCGTGGTACCTATAAAAAATATGAATATCTCGTAAACATATAATGATGACATTATAAAATTAAAAGAGTATAATCATTGTTAATTAAACTAATTAAGGATAGATAAATATGTTACAAATAAAATCCTTAAATAGCTTGTGAGCCTCGCTCATCGAAAACATATCTAGCCGTCGCATCGCCGATGTCCGGCGCCCAATAATATTTAGCCTACAACATATAATGATAACATTACAAAACTAAAAGAGTACAATCATTATTAATTATAACATTTTAATAACAAACTAACATTTAAGTTTTTAAATAAAAACCATTAACACATTACCTTAAACTCATCCCACGCATCGTCCTTCCGCCTCTCGTGGCAATTTTTTCCAGTTGGGCCAAAACTCGGTCATTTTTCGAGACCGCCGCATTGCCCGATCTTAGTCCCCGTGGTGGGGTATCCACCTACAAACCCGCCAAGTATATTTATACAATAACATTTTAACTTAAATAATGAATTATATATAAAGCAAAAAGGAACCAACTTATATCAAATTAATGAAGAGTTACTTATCGGTCATAAAGTGATGATATCCGACAAATATCCTCCTCGTAATCGACGTAGTCCGAGTACCGGCCCCGCAGGTGGAGCTAGTACTACCGCGTGAAGGGTCGACATCATCGCTACCGGATCGGGACGGCTGCGTCCCAAGAATCAATGTGTAAATAGGCTTAGTCTTCTTACCCTTGCCCTTTCTACTAGAACTCATACCGTATTACAAAGAAAATATTAAAATATACAACTTTAACAATAGGAAACAATATATTCACAATACATCTAAAACTTTAAAGTTCTAATAATCTAAAGCATTCACAATACATATAAAACTTTAAACTATTAATAATATAAAGCATTCACAATACATATAAAACTTTAAAGTTCTAATAATCTAAAGCATTCACAATATATATAAAACGACGGATATTAAAAATAATCTAAAGCATTCACAATACATATGAAACTTTAAAGTTCTAATAATCTAAAGCATTCACAATACATATAAAACTTTAAAGTTCTAATAATCTAAAGCATTCACAATACAATTTTAAACTTTAAACTATTATTAATCTTCGTCCCCATCATCATCACCGGACTCGAATTACTACAAAACTCGAGTTCTTCATCTTCGCCTTCTGACTCGATGAATCAAACTCGGTTCCTCTTCCTCTTCCTCTTCCTCTTCCTCTTCCTCTTCCTCTTCCTCTTCCTCTTCATCTTCCTTCCTCTCCGATTCATCAATATCAATGTGCGCGAGATGACCCGAACGAGGCGGGGAGTTGGCAAATTCACCTGTAAGATATCCTCCTCGGGTTCATCAACATTTTGAGGAATATGAGTGACATCATCTAATGGATGATTAGCCGATGAAACGTTAGGTGGCACCGGCATTTCATCCTCTTGATAGGGTGTTTCTAATGACGACTCGTAGTTGTCGACGAGGGTAGGTTGTCAATCATGCTCCTAGCCTTGGTCATCCAAATGCCCACAATCCGTCGGGTCGCGGACGAGGGTAGGGAGTCATGTATACCGTTGTGCTTGAGATGCTAAGATGAAGACGTCGTCGCCATTATGTCTCGGACGAGTCCTTTACATCGACGAGGTCAAATATGGGGTGCTTCTTAACACCTCGCACAAAGATCCCGCCAATCACAATTGAACAAGACAACACTGTTTCTACCGAAATACTCCACCTCGACTACTTCTTTCAGACGCCATAATAATCATTCCCTATAAGCTTCACACCGCTATTCCACGTCAATTTAGAGCCCCGTAAGCTTTGGTATGAAACACATAGCCATTCACGAAATAACCGTTGTATAAATGAACGTTCAAGTACGGAGATGATGCTAAATGTCTTAACCTCGCAGCCTTGGCATCACCCGGATGTTCACTATCTATAAGACAATATTGTAACCAATTTAATACAATTTTAAGATTGAATGTTTAAAGAAGTGTATAGAATAAATTTGAATGAAACGAAATATTTACATATTTCCTTAGCCAGCTTGGAAATTCTCTTTCGTCCTAGTTGCGATGAGTTCTGGAGATAAATCCCGAGCTAAATCTTCAAACATTCTCGCAATAGGGTTAAACAAGGCATTTCATATGCAGTAATTAAACATGCATAATTTAATCGACGAGGCGTAAACATAACATCAATGACTTACTTGATATATTCCCCAACCTCGTCGCAGCTTAAGAAGAACATACGTTTCGACCGCGGCAAACTCTTTAGCGGTTAACGTACGCGTACCAACCCGTTTGCCGAGCAACCGACTGTGGGATGAAAATACGTAGATGTTTCCCTTAGACGGAAAACCACCATCGTAATCGCGCCAACCCTAGTCAATCTCGTATCAACATCGAGGAAAATATGTTCCGACAAAGGCAACAATCTCATCTATGATAATGTGCCCTCCTCAAATTGGAGGCCTCGACCACGGCCCTATTGCTCATCTTCCTTTTCAATTGGCCTAGATACCTAAAAGTCATTCGTAGATTAAAACATAAATAATGTTAAAGAAGGTATATTGTTAACGCTCAAATTATTTAGAAATAGAATAAATTCAATTACCTCTCAAATGGATACATCCATCTCGTATTGAACTGACCACCGACTCTAGCTTCGTATGCCAAGTGGACCGGTAAATGCTCCATAGAATCAAAGAATGAAGGAGGAAATATCTTCTCAAGTTTGCACAAAGTCACTACGATGCTCTCCTCAAGCTTTTTCATGTGATCAACTCGCAGTGTGGTCGATGTTAACGCCGGAAAAACTCACTTAACTCGTTAACGCCACCAAGATATTGTCGTGCAAGAGACCCCCGAGAGCAATCGGAAGTAGCCTATCCAAAGAAACGTGGCAATCGTGACTCTTCAAACCCCGCACTTTCCCTCCTCTACATTGACACGCTACCAATGTTAGACGCGTAACCATCCGGAAGCCTTAAATCCTTGAGCCATTTCAGAGGAGGAGCTTTTTTCCTTTGTAAGCACGTATTGAGCCATCGGTCTAACTCGGTTTACCATCGACGTATACCAAGTCTAAGGCCGGCCGCTACAGATTTCCTTAAGGTCCTTTCGAGCTTTTTCGTTGTCTTTAGTTGTTCTCTTGAAATCCATCAACGTGTTAAAAACATTATCGAATACATTCTTCTCAATGTGCATCACGTCAAGGTTATGTCGAATGAGATTTGTTTTCCAAGATGGCAGCTCCCAAAATATACTCCTCTTGATCCAGCTTATGGGTAGTCCCAAACCCTTGTATTTTGGTCTTCGAAAACTTTTTCCCCACCGAGGATCGGGCAATCTAGATACCTCCTCATAGACCGTGTCACCACTTAAACGAATCGGGCCTCATCATGGTCAATCTTGTTCTTTTAAACGCATTCTTCCGGGTCCCGAATGGGTGGTCCTCCGGAAGAAATTGTCTATGGCAATCGAACCAACATGGTTTTCCAGAGTGCGTGAGCGTGAAAGACTTTGTGTCACTCATACAATACGGACAGCCAACTTCCCGTGGGTGCTCCAACCCGATAACATCCCATATGCAGTGGAAGTCATTAATCGGTCCACATCAACGCAGCCTTCATGCCGAAATTCTCTCGCTTGAAAGCATCCCACGTTTCGACCCCATCCTCCCAAAGCCGCTTCAATTCGTCCATCAAAGGTCGGAGATAGACGTCAATGTTCCTCCTGTGGTCAATGCTTTGGGCCGGGATGAATAACGACAAGAACATGTAGGGATCACTCATACACAACTGTGGCGGAAGATTGTAGACAGTGGCTATAACCGCCAACAAGAGTAAGATTTTGCCCCAGACCAAACGGATTGAAACCATCAGAGTGTATGCATAACCGTATATTTCTTGCTTCGTACGCAAAGTCGTGATAAGTCTCATCAAAGTGTTTCCATGCCTCCCCATCACCGGGATGAATCAACACACCCTCTTCACGCAAACTTTCCTTATGCCAACGCATTGCCTCGCAAGAGATTTAGACGCGTAGAGGCGTTGCAGCCTTGGAATCAATCCCGCATGTAACGCAACCGCTATGTGGTCTGCTTTTTCTTGTGTTTTGAACTCCCTCCGATTTGGCTTATATCTACTTTGTCCGCAAATTGAACACTCGTCTTCTCGTGAATCTTCCTTGTAGAATAGCATGCACATTCTTACACGCATCAATCTTTTCATAACATAGCCCAATCCGCCCAACCAACTTCTTTGTCTCATAAAAGTTTGTAACCATCTTATTCTCTTTCGGCAACATCCGCTTAATTGCTTTCATGATACGATTATAAGCATCGGCTAATATTGCACCGCCCTTTATGTTAAGGAGCTCACCACGCCTCCAACACACCGATCTCGCAACCTGGATAGACCTTCTCTTTGCAGAGTCCATAGCATCAATAAATTTCTTGGCCGCAGGGGTCGGGTTCTTGCCGTTGGTTCTCTCGACCAATCGAAGGAAGGACCTACGCATCCCTAACCATATCTTCCATATTCAAAGGTGGTTCTTCATTGTCCCGAATAATAGGTTCGGGTTCGGGAGGTACATGAATATTCTCGGGGATTATTCGCAACATTTGTGCGCAATCTCGGCCACCATGACGGGTCCACCGTTTGTACCCAACTTCAAACCCGTTACGCAAAAGATGTTTCGAGTCTCGATCAAGCTTAGATACTTGACATTACAACACTTGTCGCATGGACACCTAATCTTACCATCCTTATCCATGTGACCGGTTTTATTTAATTGAGCAAATTCAACAAACCCCTTCAACCCTCTATAAAACTCGTGATTGATACCGCGTTGATTCGGCAACTTCCGCTTATACATCCAACTACGATCATCGTTACCGTACATCACTCCCGCATTGCAATCCATATATTATACGTACACTCAATTTAATCGACGGATGAAACAAAATCGGGATGTTAATAATTATTGGATTTCATAATATATTAACAGCTTAGAAGTAATTAACGTATTATCATTCCCTAAATTTGAATTACAAACTTAAAAGCAAACACATGATCTTCTTAAAATAAATATAAAGCTTCTAACTCATATTTAACAATATATTAATGTGTCTTCTTAAAGTGTCTAGGAACTCGTTCCCGCTCCCGAACTCGAATCTCTACTCTTCCTCCGCCTCGGTCCCCCTGGAGGTCTTTGGTCTAGGTATGTTGAAAAGTCGCCGACCTCGTCCCCGGCTCGTGTATCGTGGTGAGCAGGTGGATCAATCAGCCCTGTAGCTCTCGCACGCTTCTTTCCCGCCTCAAGGCCTCCTCGCGAGCTATCACTTCGGGATCATTTCTCAAAGCAGCTCTCCGAATCTCCCGTCTCTCATAATCCGCCGCAATGTCGCCAAGTGATTTCATCGTGGTTGCTCTTGGCCTCCATGCCTCTTAATGTCCGGCCGGAAGAATAGTCTCGCCCCAAAACACTCTCGCGCCGAGCCTCTATCATCACCGTACAGACCTTGCCGCTCCTCGTACCATGTCGATACTCGGTGGTCGAAATGTGCTACCTCTAGTCCGACTGAGTAGTGGTCGTATCGAAGAAAGCCCTCTAGAAATGCTCGCCAAAGAAATGTGTAGTCTCGAGGCTCACCATAATCATCGGCATTGTATTAGTCGTCAATCGCTTCTCTCAAAGTCCGAATGGTCTCGTCGCGGTATCCGTACTGCTCGCTCACTAGAGATGGAATGCAAAAGGATGATACATGTAGTCCCTAAGTCGGACAATAATCGACCCGTCCCGAATATCTCTCATAGTCTCGCAATCCCCATGCCGGAATCCAATAGTACAGTGCTTGCGGTCTCATATCGGGCCAAGGCCAACCTCCTATGCCAACTCTCGCAGCGGCATCCCTCAATATCCCGCGCCGTCCGGCCACCCAAGGTAATGCCGTCGCCCTCTCGGGCAAAGTGGCGAGATCAAGCGAAATCTCTCATACAACCCACAATGATAGTAATCTGGGCCGCCCGAACCCATGTACTGATCCTCCGGCTAATCTATCAATGCCGTGGTATGTCTCCGCTAGCAACAAAGTGGAATGATGTCCATCGCTCCCCGTCCGCATTGAATATGCCGGATGTCAACTCCTCGATCACCTCTCACCGCCCGATGATCTCTAACAGCCGTAGCCGGACACACTCCGATGTAGCCGCAGTAAGTAGCGCAGTACGTAATGAGCAACATGAATATATCTAAGGAAGTGGATAGATCAAACAGCCGGGCCGGTCCGACTCAATCTGCTATATGAGTCAAGTCTATGAATCTATCGTCAACGACAATGCCCGATACCCGCCCGCCGATAATCCCAAGAATTCGATAGTTGCTCCGTAATCGATCGTCCTGTCTCGAGGAAATGCCACAGCCCTCGACTCACCCACACCGCCGCTCGAAAATCCTCCATCGTTGGCATCGATCGTTGTACGATAGGGTGAACACATGTCGCTCCGAATCCCAAAAGCACGAAGGCCTCTGAGCGCATCCCAATCAATCTTCCAATCTTTTAGAGACCAGCATGCATGGCATGCTATACCTCCCGTCAATAAGTTTCCTGTTGTTTTTGGTGAAAGCGCGTGAGTTCAAGAATGTCTTGTTGAAATTGAAACTCGCGGAAACAATTTCTCCATTGTAATGCTCCATGCCGCCTTAAATTGGGGTCGCTGGGACTTTTTACCTATTAATATTGTGAATAATTGTATCAACAAATCTTGAGCTCTAGTTCAAACTAAACTAAAGGATAATGGTGTCCCTACCTAACCACCTACTCGTCCTTTAAGTGCATGTTTGATAAACCTATCCCATCCCGAAATGCATGATTATATGAAATGCAAATATCACTTTGCCTACTTGCTTTATAATCGAAAATAAAGAAATTTCGGCTTTTGCATAGACCTAAATTATTACTATTGTGAATAATTTTAAATATTAATATTTAATTCTTTGTTGTAAAATATATAATTTTAGAATGATGAATTAAATTAACATTTATAAACAAGGTGAGAGTCGTTATCATCCACAACTATCAAAACCCTATTCAGTTTAGACCAAGAAAGATAGAGCAAATAAGTTCTTGTCTTTGAGCAAAGGATTTTCGTTTAATATAGTTTTTCAGCCATCGTCCTCCTCTAAGAATTCAAACATCACAGCCCATACTGATAGCTGTCGCTTATCTTCATCGGTGATATACGGTCACAAGTAAAAACAGGTAACAATATAACACTGCCGAAGAGAAAACAGAATTTCTCCAATTTTTCATCTCCACCTTCCATTTACCCAAGATCTCGACAGTAATCTTCTCATGAGCCGAAAGCCGGTGTTGCCCTCAATCTCACGGTTGCACATGCGAAGCAACCGTGAGATTGAGGGCAACACCGCCGCCTTTCAAGCTCATGCGGAAGATTCTGCAATCACGATCTTGAGTAAATGGAAGGTGGAGATGGAAAAAATTGGAGGAAAGTTCTGTTTTCTCTTCACTGGTGTTATACTGTTACCTTGTTTTTACTTGTGACAGTATAACACCAGTGAAGAGTAAAACAGACACCGACAAGAACATGGCCGTGATGTTTGAGATCCTTAGAGAGAAGAGAACAACAAACCGGAAAACTCTTATTAAACGTAAAATCCTTTGCTCAAACCGACAAGAACTTATTTGCTCTATCTTTCTTGATCAAAGATGGACGGATTTTGATAGCTGGGTGAGAAAGGCTCTCATCTTATTTATATTTTAAGATGTTAACCACCAACCACAATACCCTAAGGTGCATCTAGGGTGCCAGGATTGATATCAAAGCGCTCAAACGTAGCGATATTACATCACCGTCCGCGATGCCGTCAATCGCCCCAAAATGGGATCTAGAACCACTAAGGTAGTGTGCGGTTGAATATGTTACATTATTGATACATTCACCCCCTTCCTCCCCTTTGACTTTAAAAGACTTGAAAATTAGATAGTTAGTAACTTATCTAATTGTTGCATATGTAATATGTTATGTTTATTAAATATGTAACATGTTATATTTACTAAATATAACATGTTACACCGTTGGAAAATATCAGTCTATTGCACAAGCATTTGGCCCAAAGATTGAAACTTTAAAAGTAGATTTACTATTATAATTAATCGTAAAACAAGAAAATCCCCAACCGCAGCTTTTGTATCTTCTACAAACCGAAGTTGGGGATTTTCTTGTTTTCCGATTAATTGCTAAATCTACTTTCAAAGTTTCAATCTTTGGACCTAATGCTTGTGCAAAAACTTGAGATTTTCCACTCAAAGATAACCCCATGGTAGTGGTTGTACGTGATAGTAGTGGAGTTGGATTAAAAGACTTGAAAATTAGATATTTAGTAACTTTTTTAGCTTTTTATCATTAAAAGACTTGAAAATTAGATATTTAAATACTTATCTAATTGTTGCATATGTAACATGTTATGTTTACTAAATATGTAACATGTTATATTTACTAAATATAACATGTTACACCGTTGGAAAATATCAGTCTATTGCACAGCATTTGGCCCAAAGATTGAAACTTTAAAAGTAGATTTACTATTATAATTAATCAAAACAAGAAAATCCCCAACCGCAGCTTTTGTATCTTCTACAAACCGAAGTTGGGGATTTTCTTGTTTTCTCGATTAATTGCTAAATCTACTTTCAAAGTTTCAATCTTTGGACCTAATGCTTGTGCAAAAACTTGAGATTTTCCACTCCAAAGATAACCCCACGGTAGTGGTTGTACGTGATAGTAGTGGAGTTGGATTAAAAGACTTGAAAATTAGATATTTAGTAACTTATCTAATTGTTGCATATGTAACATGTTATGTTTACTAAATATGTAACATGTTATGTTTACTAAATATAACATGTTACATATTTGATTATGAGTACGGTTATTTATCGTTTTCTTTATAGTGGCATATGTTTTCTTCTATTCGTTAATATTACTAACATATGTTTTCTTCTATTCGTTAATATTACTAAATATGTAACAAACTAGGATACGTAAACCGTATCCTAATTTGTTTCATATAAGGTGCATCTAGGGTACCAGATTGATATCGTGCGCTCAAACGTAGGCGACATAATCACCGTCCGCGATGCCGTCAATCGCCCCAAAATGAGATCTAGAACTAGATGTTCCTAAACTATTTCATCCACGCTTTTCTTACTTATTTGTTTGTAATTGAGATCAATTAAAGTCTCAACTCATGATCATTCGTGCTTACTTTTATTAGTTTAATATATTTGTTTTATTAGTTTAATATATTTGTTGGGTTATCAAAATTGTTATTATTCTTCCTAATTCTTTCATGTTTCGAAAGACATTAATAATATAGTTGCATGATTTATGTTTACTATGTGTGAATACTAGCATGAATCAATTTCATGATTATCCACCTTTAGGTAGTTAAATCTTGTTAAAGTGAGTAGGGTTAAGGCATGATATATGATTCATATTATTGGAAAAATGTATCAAAAGTACCTCATTTTAAAGCTCAAATTACCTAAATTCAACCAAACTATCTTCGTGTGCGATATCATTATAAATTTGAACAAAAAACCTAGTTAAAATCCCCAAGCAAAATTACAACCTCACAACTTCCTAACTTTCCCATAGAAAATATAATTGAAGTAAGCATCCTTCAAAGGAATGGTAGTCATGCTAGGCAAACTCAAGCACGATATTATGATCGAGTGTTTGACCTCCGATTTTCGGGTGACTTAGAAGCAAAGATCAATGTTGGCAAACTCGTGGATTAGATGTCTTTGCTCACAATATTGAGACAAGTAAAAGACTCCAAATAATCGTTAGAGATCCCCTGGCCGGGTGAGTATGGGTGAAGTTTCTTACTTTCGCTGGTTTGGTGCGAACATCTCGCTAAAAACATATGTTTATTTTCAAAATGCTAACATATTTAAGATTTCATTTTCTAGTTCGACACCCCAAATTATGTTTGTCATGACTAAACATAAGCCGGTGTAATGTCGTTCCTCATTGACATTACCATAACCTCGCTATAGAGATATACCTTGGGGAAGCCCATAAACCGCAATGTTACTTACTATAACCCTAAGTAATAGAAAAAAGTAACAATCCAAGGGCATATCATGACACAAAAGCTAAGCAAATGAATCATTTAGTCAAAGTAACATCAAAGCAAGAACATTTAAGGGGAAGAAAAAATACAACCAATAAGCTTCAAAAATGTCAAAAATAATTATGTGTACACCAATAATGTAAACTTATAAATTCATAAAGATCTTAACCCTAGTCCGTATAAAATCCAGATGAACCGTCAAACTTTCAAAGGCCAAAGACATTTAGTACAAATTAAAAAAAAAAAAAAGATAATTTATACAGAAATCATTAATCGTAGGTCACAAAAGGAAACATTACCAAATCAATTTGTGTGTGTGTTGGAATGTAGGGAGAGAGAGAGACCTGGCATCTAAACCCAATTCCTGCAACGTAAACCGAGCCACGTAAAATCGTAAAATTCAATTCCCAAAGAAATTCATATTCACAACAAATTAACACCCTATCCTCGAATTAGAACTACATATTTGAAAGAAATCGAAACATTTACCTTGATTTGATTAGAGCAAGAGAGAGAAAAACGGTGGAGAGGCGGACGGAAGGAGACGGCGTGAGAGCTCGAGACGGACGGTGGAGAGGTGGAGAGGTGGACGGACGGAGACGGCGGCAGAAATCGAACGGAGACGGTGGAGAGGCGGACTGACGGCGGCGATTCTTCTTCTTCTTCGTGTCGCAGAGAGCGGGAAGAGAGAGAAAGCGGGAAGAGAGAGAGAGGGAAATGATACGTAATTGATATCTGAGGGATTAAATGAGTATTTATAATTTTCAATGACGGAATATTCCGCCGCTAAATATTAATTATAGCGGCGGAAATTAAATTCCGACGCTATAATTAATATTTAGCGGCGGAATATTCCGTCGTCAGTAAATCCGACGCTAAACTATACGTACGCTCACCCGGATCGATGACATGGCACTCTCACCGACGGAAATTTCCGCCGCCGATTTTAAATTCACGACGGAAATTTCCGCCGCTATTATTAATAAATATAATTGTTTTCATTATATTTTTGAAAAATAAATAAATCATTAATATTTATTAATTTTAATTTAATAAATATCATTATTTTTATTTATATAAAATTAAATAAATCATAAATATTTATGATATTTTTGAAAAAATAAATAAATCATAAATATTAATTAATTTTAATTTTATAATGCCATTATTTTTATTTATATAAAATATGAAAGTTATTTTAAATTACTCACAAAAAAAATAAATATGAGTCAAAAAATATTATTTTTGAAAAATTTTTAATTTAATAAATATCATTATTTTTATTTATATAAAAATAAATAAATCATAAATATTTATGATATTTTTGAAAAAATAAATAAATCATAAATATTAATTAATTTTAATTTTATAATGCCATTATTTTTATTTATATAAAATATGAAAGTAATTTTAAATTACTCTAAAAAAATAAATATGAGTCAATAAATATTATTTTTGAAAATTTTTTAATTTAATAAATATCATTATTTTTATTTATATAAAAATAAATAAATCATAAATATTTATGATATTTTTGAAAAAATAAATAAATCATAAATATTAATTAATTTTAATTTTATAATGCCATTATTTTTATTTATATAAAATATGAAAGTTATTTTAAATTACTCTCAAAAATAAATATATCAATAAATATTATTTTTTAAAAATAATAAATAAATTCTAAACCCTATACCCTATACCCTATACCCTATACCCTATACACTATACCCTATACCCTATACCCTATACCCTATACCCTATACCCTATACCCTATACCCTATACCCTATACCCTATACCCTATACCCTATACCCTATACACTATACCCTATACCCTATACCCTATACACTATACCCTATACCCTATACCCTATACCCTATACCCTATACCCTATACCCTATACCCTATACCCTATACCCTATACCCTATACCCTATACCCTATACCCTATACCCTATACCCTATACCCTATACCTTATACTCTATAACATATACTCTATACCCTATACCCTATACCCTATACCCTATACCCTATACTCCATACCCTCTACCCTATACCCTATACCCTATACACTATACCCTATACCCTATACCCTATACCCTATACCCTATACCCTATACCCTATACCCTATACCCTATACCCTATACCCTATACACTATACACTATACCCTATACCCTATACCCTATACCCTATACCCTATACACTATACCCTATTCCCAAATTGGTAAATTGCATACAATTTTAAATTTTTTATCCAAAATAAACAAAACAAGATTAGTCCAAAACAAGGAACTAACCAACTATTAGACAACACTGGAGATTATTGTCTCATAAGTCATAACTAAGATATCCGTAAAACAAAGACCCACATCATTACCGCTAAGCACACTGTACTCTCGGCCCCCACTCACCGTGCATGTCATCATCTACATCGTAAGCTTCAATGTTGACATCGTGGAAGGGTTGTCTCCTCGCACTCATCATCAAGCTCCATATCCGTCATCTCGGCGATGAAGGCTTAGGAGGCGACAAGACACCCTCTAGGGCCTTGCATTGTTCTAAGTCAAGGAATCTGGGAAGTCGAACCCGCATTCGGACCTGCAGTGAAGGGAGAGAATTGAAATGTGGAATTACCCGAAATTAAAGATGAAATAGCACTGTGGTAAGAGCGGCCTATATATTTGTTTTTTCAAATTCAATTTGGCTGGAGAGAGAGAGAGAGAGAGAGAGAGAGAGAGAGGATGGGAGAGAGGGATTTAGAGGTGTCTCGATTAATTTGGTTTGAAAGTTTGAATTGGATTATCTCGCTTGTTGTCTGCTTCGGAAATTTTGAAATTTTAAATGAGCGCCAACTTGGCGCGCCGTTTATTGTGAAATTAATCCATCCGATCCGGTCCACCTTTTGTAGATCCGAAATTGAAAAGGAGAGATTTTGCATTTGACTCCCTTGGAATTTAGGTAAACGATATTTAGCCCCTAACAAATATGTCATCACCCTTTCGCTTGAACTTCGGTGCTCTTTCGTTGTAGTACAAAGACTACGTCTCCAAAGAAGAGTGTCGAGCTTCATCGGCTTCTCCCGGGAATGTAATTTTCTGGTCCATTTTGCATACCCTTCTCCACAACCACTTCCAAGACCTTCTTCTCCTCGTACAACCTTTTCGCCCTTGCATTGTGGGCAGCGGTCCTTGTCATTGATAGGGCATATGGTATAGTGGTATATGGTATATGGTATGTGGTATGGTATAGGTATAGTGTATGGTATGTGGTATAGTGGTATAGGGTATAGTGGTATGTATAGGTATAGGTATGTGGTATAGTGGTATAGGTATAGGCATAGGTATAGGTAGGGTATAGGTATGTGGTATAGGTATAGGTATGTGGTATAGGTATGTGGTATAGGTATGTGGTATGTGGTATAGGTATATAGTGTATAGTATATAGGGTATTAGGTTTAGGGTTTATAATTTATTTATTTTTTCAAAATAATATTTATTGACTCATATTTATTTTTTTGAGAGTAATTTAAAATAACTTTCATATTTTATATAAATAAAAATAATGGCATTATAAAATTAAAATTAATAAATATTTATGATTTATTTATTTTTTCAAAAATATCATAAATATTTATGATATTTTAATGTTTTTTAGTTTCGGTTATTTTTGTTAATTAGTTCTAAAAATAAACAAAAATTACA